>CM071793.1:24070750-24293250 GCA_036559045.1 Platycarya longipes | reverse complement strand
AACCACGCTTTCCCTCCCTCAAAACTATACTCCTCACCAAATGCCCTTCCTTGGGTTGGGGCAACACAGCAATGAGTAGTTCGCCCAGGACTCCACCCCCTCAAGAGCAGGATGCCGGCCGAGATGGAGCTGGAAGCCAACCTATACTTTCCTGGGACTTGCTTTGCCCCAACATCTAAATAAAAGGCAGGCGCCGAAAAGGAACCAGCCCAGCCTCTTCAAGAAAGCTTTGCTTGGTAGGCACTGCTGCCTATTCACTCGGACAATGCTCTAAACACGAAAGTGTGCAGTTCCGCCCCCTTCTCCCATACTGAGTCACAGGCAGCGCCTCGGAAAGCACGGACGAGCCACATGCAGGGAAACTTGCACGTGTGGTTCTGGCCGGGGACCCCGGTATACTGTACTAATATGTGTAGGTCCCCGTAATTCGAGTGAGATTGTCATGGCGCAAAAGCAGATATGGTCCGGTATTCCCTTGTTCCCTGTATTGGTTATGTTCTTCATTTCTTGTCTAGCAGAAACTAATCGAGCTCCGTTTGATCTCCCAGAAGCGGAAGCTGAATTAGTTGCAGGCTATAATGTAGAATATGCGCGGGATGCGATCCTTAATAGTCCACTGTTGGCGGAAGCCAATGTCCCGAGGTCCCGGGGACTCATTCTGACTGAAACAAGGGGTGGGTCTTTACCAACTTCAAAATATTCGATTTTAGGGAAACCAAAAAACTTGAGCGCCTAGCGCGAGCCTTATTGAAAGAAAAGGCCCCTTACTATAGAACAAAGCAAGGGATTGTAGAAAGTCGTTGCAGCAAGAAAACGGATGCGCGTTGCTAACGCGCAACGGCTTTCGCGCCGTTGCTTGTTCGTTAGCGCATCCATTTTCTTGCTCGTTAGCGTCCTGAAAATGAAAGTTTCGCCTTTTGATATATGTATTCTGCGCGAAAGCATGCGAAGAAAGCAACAAGCGAGAAATCTAAATTTTCTTAGTAAAGCCTAAAAGCCCCTTACTAAGAAAATAGAAGGTAAGGAGGCCAGCTTTTGTAGCTTTACAACGATAGGGCGGCCCTTCATTATTATTAGTATGATAGGTTGTTTGAGCGCATTTTTCCCCTTTCTATTAGTAAGGTTGTCAAAAGGCGAAACTTGAGTGCAGGGGCGCGCGTTAGCGCTTTACTAATAAGATAGAAAGGGCTTTTCTTGCTTGTTTAGTAAAGTCACGCTTTTCATTTTGATAGGAGTAGGTGCTTGCTGGGGCAGAGCACTCTTCATTCTTCATTCGAAACTAATGAATGTCGGGTTGGGGTTTTCTGCCTTGTTATCAAAAAGGGAGTTGGGTAAAGAAAACTTCCTCCTTGGACGAGCACGGGGCTTAGTCAAGTAGAACCGGGTTGCGTTGCTTGATGCTCTGATCGAAAACAAATAAGTGGGGCCATGCCGGTACGACTGAATATGCGTTAAAAAGGTCAATCCCTTCCCTACGACACCAAAAAAACCGGGCCGAACTTCTAACAGCCCGCCCGCTCCCATAGAACAATATCGTGGCAACGTAGACCTAAGTGGTCATATTGGATCCTTGGGAACCATCACAAGTACGGCCGGCCTATATTTGAACGAGAATGCCGTGTCGTCCAGCGGAGCCTAGAAGAAGGTGACTCGCGCAGACAGCTGACTCCTTTTCAATAGAAAGGAATATCCAAACCAACCCAGCTGGCTGGTCAATCTCAGAGATCTTATCGGCCGGCAAACCGGAGACGGACGACCATGGTCCCGACCTTACCAGCACCGGAGGTGTACTAATCAATGAACCCCCGAAACCTACTTTCTTTTCTGACAAAATCAACCCCGGTCACAACATGTTGTTGATATTGATTGAGTTTGAGGGACTTTCGCTGACGGAATCCATCCATAAACCTAGACCCCGGCAACCTTCGTAACCAAAGCGTCACGACAACATCCAAAGGTCACCCTTGGATTCTTAAGTAGGAGGAGCACGTAGGAATGCCGACCACTACATAAGCCACTAGTGGCTGAGAGAAAGCGAACAGCACCTTGTATAGGTTGGGCGGAGGAAACAAGCCCCTATCAGAGAAAGCCATTGCGCGCTAGCCTAGCTAGCTAGCGTTTTTCAGCTGGCTGTTATGTTAGTTGTAGCACGCCTTCCCTCCTTCTCTCACTTCGGAAAGATTTAGCAGTATTTTCTTATGATGACCTGGTCGAGAGAGTACAATACATCGGTGTAAAAGATTGAGTGGGATCTGTGAGGTTGGTTATAGTAAGGCCTGGCCGGAAAGTGTTCTTGCTAAAAAGTTTAGTCTTCGAGCTACCTAAAATAGCTTTAAGCAGAGCAACAGTAAATAAAGAAAAGCCATGATTCCAGACCTCACCTAGCTTACTCAAAACAGAGAGAAAACCTACCCGTATGTATGTGTGTCTGTTAGAATAAATAAGCCCCGCTCCCTAAGCTCTCTGATAAGGAAGAAACCGAAATCATCTCAAATGACAATCAAAGTAAAATGTACGAAAGCGTCCGAAAACAACGCTATCCATGAGAGAATGCAATGTAACGTTCAATTCAGGAAAGGATGGGGGGAGTACACCGGAGAACCGAAACTACGGCAAAAGCTCTGGCCGATAGTATTTTGACTCATATTTTTTTTTTCTTTTTTTTAAGAAAAGGAATAGCTACTGAATCGTTGTATATTTCCATTATAATTAGGCATTCCGCGTACAAATACAAGTGATCATTAATTACATATATGTCTGATCATATATGTATTACAAATTACAATAAATAAGGAGGATTTAAAATGCGAGATCTAAAAACATATCTCTCCGTGGCACCGGTAGTAAGTACTTTATGGTTTGGGTCTTTAGCAGGTCTATTGATAGAGATCAATCGTTTATTCCCGGATGCGTTGATAATCTCCTTTTTTTAATTCTCGTTCTAGTTATTGACATGGGAGGGGGTGAAGAAGATTAGAGATATAATCAAATATCAGTGACTAATCCCTCCCCTTCCCTTCTTTGAATTTTCGAATTTCTTATAATAAGTTCGAAAAGAGAAAGAATAAAAGTGGATTCAACTTCAGTAAAACTCGGAACTCGGACCGAGACTCTAAATGGAAATTGATGGCTAGGTCAACAATATTATACAAAATACTTAAATGAAAAATGAAATACTTTACTGGGATTATAAATGTAGTTAGAAATTCTTCTATTACTTATTTTATTATATTACTATCTTGATTTCAACGAAATCTTTCAGAATTGGATTTCGAGTTAGCAACTTCTATTTTTTTTTTTCGTTCCGATTGGAAAATGGGGTTAAATAAAAAATCCAAAGGAGGTTCATGGCCAAGGGTAAAGATGTTCGAGTAACATTTGGAATGTGCCAAATGTACTCGAAATGGTGCTAATAAGGAATCAATGAGTATTGGTATTTCCAGATATATTACTCAAAAGAATCGACATAATACGCCTAGTCGATTGGAATTGAGAAAATTCTGTCCCTTTTGTTACAAACATACAATTCATGGGGAGATGATCGAACTGATCCGATCGCCTGTATGTCACCCTTACAAGGAAGATTCAAAATGATATATATATTCTATATAACATATATTTAAAGATAAACAACCTCATCAAAATAGGATTTTCGGGATAAGGAATAAACAAATCATGGATAAACCCAAGCGACTCTATTTTAAATCCAAGCGATCTTTTTGTAGGCGTTTGCCCCCGATTGGATCGGGGGATCGAATTGATTATAGAAACATGAGTTTCATTAGTCGATTTATTAGTGAACAAGGAAAAAGATTATCTAGACGGGTGAATCGATTAAACTTAAAACAACAACGATTAATTGCTAGTGCTATAAAGCAAGCTCGTATTTTATCTTTGTTACCTTTTCTTAATAATGAGAAACAATTTGAAAGAGGTGAGTCGACCACTAGAACTACTGGTCTTAGAATCAAAAAGAAATAGGTTTATTCTTCACTTGAATCAAAATTCTAATACGAACTCAAAGGCGGATTGATGTTTTGTTCGAAAAATTCGCGAATCCAGATTTTTATTGTTGTATCATAAGAAAAAAAAAAGAATCAATATTTTTTTATTGAACGTGTTGTTTGTTCATTTTGGCGACCTTATCATATTATTATATTGTATCATACTAATTTCTATTCTACCTTCCCGGAGTTAATTCTCCAGCGAACTCCATTTAAAATTTAAAACATTCCCATGAATTCCTTCCAATCTACTTATTTTATAATTTCATTGGAAATCATATAAAGAGAATTTCTATTTAATATAGCTATTTGCGCAAGTATTTTACGATTAAGAAGCAACTGCTTCTTGTACAGATTGTGTATTAACTTATTATAACTATAGTATACACTATTCCCGCGAATTACTGCATTTATCCGAGTGATCCACAAACGACGAAAATCTCTCTTTTTCCTACCTCTATCCCGATAAGCCGAAAACAAAGCTCTTATTTTCTGTTGAGTAATAGTTCTAGTAAGCCTTGAATGAGCCCCTCGAAAACTTGATGCAAATAAACGAATTTTTGTTCTACGTCTTCGAGCTATATATCCTCGTTTAATTCTGGTCATTGAATAAATGAAACTTCGATGAATAACTAATTGATTTTCCTTCTTTCAGTTATTCCTTTTCCCTTTCCTAATTTTTGAATAACAAAACGGATTCGTCCAATGTATAAAATAAAAACTCCAATGGCTTTTGCTACTATAACCTTCCTGACCACGATTTTCTCTTTTTTTCTTCTAGGCATTTCACCTCGAAATAAAAATAAGAAATTGTATGGATAGTGATACTAGATATTAAAAAAAGCATATTAAATAAAAACAAAAAGTAGTAAATCTAAATGGATAAAAAAATCGTGGGTTCCATCGTTTCTATGGTTACTTTTTAAACGGCGAGGTACCCTCTATACACCGGAGCCCCTTCTTTCATTTAATCAATGCTATTGTTAACTTGTACAGTTTACACTCTTTGGCTCTACTTATGAATTATCCAGTAATCAGTCTTTCACAACGAGATCTACCTATACAGTAACGATATTTAATTATGAAGATTAGCTGTGTAGCTGACCCTGTTAGTCCGTTGTTGCAAGAGTAAGGGCATAATCTTTTTGCCTTTTAATTTAAATAATATTTTCCCTGCTTAATGGATAACCATTTGCTACCAATGGGAACATCTTAAATTGAAAATTAAGACACTTGGATTTACGATTTACACCAATAGAAACCATAAAATTTGATAAACAGTAGAAGGATATGATAGATCCTTTTTATATAGTGAATGGATTTCTTCCATTTTATCCTATTTATTGGTACTGATCATTGATACTGGAAAAATAGGTTCTTTTCTTTTGTCCCAGTCCATGCTCTGAACGAGTCACACATACACCCTAGTACATGTTCCTCGTCGCTGAGGGCATCCCCCAAGGGCGGGGGATTTTGTAACATTTCTGATTGGCTGTCGTGTCTTTCTAATAAGTTGTTTAATAGTTGGCATGTTGACTCGTATACATAATGAATTGGTTTAGATTGATCCTAACCGTCTGTTGTAGACAGCAGTGAAATCAACTGGCTTGTGAGCTCTTTGATCGTTTGATGCTTTTTCCTTCTACTTCTAATAATGAAAGAAGGGCCGTTCCCGTCTCAAGTATAGACTCTCTTCCTTCTCTCACGTAGTTCGTTATAATCCCTCCTATCCCTCCGAGTTAATTGATGAACGAGCCTATAAGCTAGTGTTGCCCTATATATAAGCGAGTGGAGGTATGTATTGGTGAGCTGCGTACCAGCGCCCCTTCGAGTGAAGTTTACATTCACAGGGTCTTGTGGGAACTCCTTCAGTTCAGGTAGCCTCAGGGCTATAGTATACTCTTGCTTGACTTCGTTTCGTCTAGAGCTCGAGACTCGTCGACGTTAGTCGGCTACCTACCTCTAGCTGTCAGTCAGATCAGGGTTGGGGGCTTCCTTCCGTCTCTTCTCGAACTGCTTTGCCAAGTGTTCCTAAGTATCCCCCTGGCGATAGGCAATACTAGACTCTGATCTTCTGAGCTCTTTCTTCGAGAATAGGATGTTTCGACAGGAATCTGGATCTACTCGAAACAACTAGTGTGAATGTGGCTCTCGCAAACAAGAAACCCCAGTTTGTTATTAAAGGGTTAGAGACTTTTTGCCTTTTTAGGAGTTTCCCTTGGACGGACGAAGCTCTTTGGGTTTTGACTTCCTGTTGGAAAGTGGAGTTCCAGGCGAGAGTGCGGGAGACAAGTAGCAGTTCACGAAGTGAACGGGGATTTTCTGTTTTTGAAACTGAACGTAGTGATGAAGGAGGAACCGACTTAACCTATCCTAGTTCAGTCTGATCTACGACCACCCTTGCCTTGATAACAAACCTAAGGCGAAAATAAAAAAAGACCTCCGAAAAAAAAAAAAGAGATAGGATCCACGTCCGAAAGGAACCAAGACCAGAAATGCGGCATCGAGACCTGAAGGCAACCGAGGAACCACTATTCAAGACCAAGCAGACCAACAGCCGTTAGAGAAGAAGAGAGAGGCACCAAAGCTAGTTATTAGTACCCCGACAGCTTCTACCTGATCAAACCGGGAAAGCGGAAAAAGAGTTTTTATATTGGGCATACCTTTAGCTATATTCAAATCCGTGGTCGCTTAGGTCACGAACCGCAAGCAAGACTATTTCGAAGCAGCCTGTCCACTACGAGATTAGATAGAATGTCCAGGTAGCTCATCACACCTAAACAAGGGCTGCTTCAGACTGACTAAGCCGGCATAAGTTCCCAGACTAGAGCCGCACCACACACATATGATGGCCTACCCGCGGCAGCAGAAGGGCAGCTACATTCGGAAGATAGTAAGCACTCACAGCAGTAGAAGGAGAGGGACGCTCACGCACGCCCACCACCAGCAAGCCGAAGTTCGAAGGAAATGGGAAGGCCCAAGCCCCCAATCAACGGTCGATTCTTGAAGCGGTATTACTGCTCAGTCCCACCGGCAAAAGCTCAACATATAGCAGTCACATCGGGACAACAATGCTCAACGCTGCACGACCCGATCCGACCCGGCAACCCTCTTCCTTACATGCCCCTTCCCTCATCTTGGGAGATGAGAGTTCCCTTAATATCATCAAGCACTTCCTCTTTCCCTTTATCCGAGATATAGTTTGATTATAACCAGGGCAGGACATAGACGGAGGGTTTTTACTACTCGCCGGTTGAATTCCCTTCTTCAGGTCCAAAAGAGCGTGATGGCTCGAGGTCGACTAGCAGCCCTTCCACTGACTTTTAGTGAGTGTTCAGGAGGAAATGAACCAATGTCTAACTTATTGTCTCAACGGGGGCTGCACTTCTACTTTATTTATTCTATGCTATTCCCCCCTCTCTCACCCAAAATGAGGAATGATTTCACTTCTGCTTCCGCAATGAGACGCTAAAGCCCTTAAATCAAGGAAATCCCAATGCTTCTCTTATTCAGTAGTTCAATCCGCCTTTCCGGATCCCGCTCTTAATGAGCCGAAGAGAAGTGCATGAAGGAGCTACCATTGGTTAACAAGTTGCGTAGACTTCAGACCCACTTTGCTTTCACGATTTTACCTTTCCATTCCATAAATGAATTCATCTTCCGCTTTGCACTGACCCCATTCCTAAAGTCCATGGTCTTCGATCATAAACTATCTCTCCCTCTCGATAAAGTCAGGTTATTTATTCCTAAAATCCAGGTTAGTCAAACTCCAGCTAAAGCGGAAAAGAGGATAAAAACGAGCCTGTCAATCCTAAGAGTGTGCTTCGAAGCACAAGCTGAGTTTCACAATTTGGACTTCTAAGATACAAATCAAACTCATCTTCCGACAGTCAAATAATCTCTTTAGCTTGGACAGTTGCCAAACCGATTTGCGCCTCCTTCCTTTCAGGGGGGCGGTTACTGCTCAAAAGACAGGGTTTGAATCGTCTACCTCAGCGTACCAAGCCAAGGGCTAGGGCTTTATCCGAACAAGGACTCCCGTGGGGTAGAAGGGAGGGCTTCCACAGAGTCTGACGGAGGAAAAATATAAGTAGAATCAAGGTTCAACTGGGCTAGCCTGCATCCTAGCTACCCTCTCTCTTATTATACCACTGGGAATTGGATGCTTCCTCAACAGCAGCTTCTTCGAGAACAGCCAATGAGTGCACAAGAGCTGATAGGCCAAGAGTTGATTCAATTGCAGCGCTTACTATAACAAGAACACCGGTTACGAGAAGAGATGCAGCGGCTATGATCCGATCTGTCTTATCTTATGATATTGCATCTGCCTTCGATTTTTCAATTGATAGTTAGCCTGTAATGCATCTGCAGAGCTCCTTCTGGAACAACTTCCTATTCTAATGAAATCTCGAACATTAAGTAAGTGAAGTTAATTTTTTTCTGGCTAGGCTAAGCCGCCTTCCCCTGCTTTCCGTTCAGTTCTTCCTTTCCTTGGGTCATTAGTGGCATTGATTTGAAAATTCATATCAGATCATCTGTCCAAATTGATAGAGGAAGATTCTTTTACAGCGCATTCAATTGCAAAGAGAGCACCGGAGAATTTCACTCTAACACGAGTGGATGCGTTGAGGAAAGTCTTCTATTGCACCAAGAGCTTATTCTCATACTCCCACACCGCTTACTAGTTGACCGGATACGAGAACTCTTGCACCGGGAATTCAACTAAGTGCTGATTCCAGGGATGTGGATATTCCCACTTCTTTCTCTTCCTCAAGAACGGTAAGAGTAAGACCGGAAACTTCTATAAGACCAGCAACACCGGTTACGTGCAGCGGTAATTCCCAAAAAGCAAGAGCTGATATGGCAAGAGCGTCTGATTGAAGAGCGGAAAGGCAAACAACGGATATTCTAAGAACACCGGGTAAGCATTCCGTTAGCTTTCAACTATTTGTCCACTAAACCTGACCTGACACCAGAAAGCCTAAACCTTACTTCTACTAGCCCACTCACTCACTTTGGGGTTAAAGAAGAGTTCGTCGCTAAATCAATTGCTAAATGACTTCCTTCCAATCCTTTCCCAGCGTCGCTAACGGAAACCTTGTCCTCTCCCTCCTAGTCCCTTCCTTCCTTCAAGTCCTCTCTTAAAGCATCAAAAGACGATTACCAGTGGTCTCAGCTAACTAACTACTTTCCTCTTTTCCTCAATCCTCTTCTTGGCATATTCTACTAGGGAAATTGGCTTCATTCCTTCCTATTCGATTCCCAAGAGCTGATTCAATAGTTGCAGCAGGGGAAGAAGGGCATATTCCTTCTACTGATGCCATCTTCTTCCTGATTCAATCAATAGCAGCTCTTTCTTTTCTTGCTAACAGGGGATTCGATGCATCTGATCTTTTTTGTCCCATTCTTCCGGAAACCTATCTCCCAAGACCATCCCTCAGTAATGCCGTTGACGGCTTCTTTTTACTATTGGGATACAAAAAGAAAAAAGAACAGCCCCTTCTTCTTCACTTCTTCGAGGAGTAAAAGCAGCTCCTTTAAAGACATCCATGCCACCCGCTTCAAGTAAATTAAGACGTCCCACTGCAGTTATTCCTCTAAGCATTTATTCCGCTAGTCTGTCCCTTAGTGAAAGTAGAACAAACACTCATCTCATATTGTTTTACCGAAGTCTGCTTTGCTCCATCTGAGGCTAGGCACCTAATCTCCCAAAAAGAAGACTAGTTGAGGGCGAAGGTCTCGCCCGAATTGTCTCTTAGCTTTGACGAGCAACAAATGTTCTCACTTATCTTGCTGTTGAGAATGGGATGCTAATCTTTGACACCGAATCCTCTCTTTTCAGGAAGAAAGGGAGCTAATCTTTAGCGAAGAGATCCTTTTCATCACCTTCTGTAGCACTAAGACTAACAGGGCATTCAATAGCAGCGGAGTCTGTAACAGCTTATGCTAGCACAACAGCCAAAGAGCTTCTTCTTGCCCTATTTAAAGAATATTCTGTGCATCCATGAATCCTTCCTTCCCTTACTCTTGATCGGATTCACTCTTCCTCAAGTGCCGCAGCTGCTCTTCCTGGCCGAAATTCGTCTGCTAATCGCTTTAACGGAACTTTGTCAACGAGTTTAGACAGGAAGAGCATTGAGATCCTTCTTTTTTCTATTTGGGAACTGAAGGTGGCTAAGTCAAGGCGCCTTATCTTTCTGTAGGTTTGAGCAAAGGCCATAGCTATTATAATCATTGCTAGCAGCATAGCCGTTGAAAAATCCGCCTTAGCCTCAGGTAGTTGATACTTTCAGGGGGAGCAGGATCATCATTTCCACTAAAGTCGTGTAACCCTTAGTAATGGCTTCCTTCTCAAAAAAAGATTATGAATTTCATCTATATAATAGGATCGGGTAGGTAAATTAATTAATAAGGGGGTGGCCCCTCAGGGCCTGGCGATGAAAGCTTTTCAAATAAACCTAATAGTGTTAAGAGGGGGGTTGCCCGATTCCTTATGTGATGCCTTTATTTGATCTCGAAGTGCCTTTGGCATGATCGTTTCGAAGTTCTTTCTTTCATAAGATAGTCTTTTTCGGAAATCAAAATAGCTGTTGAGCGGAAGGGTTTTGTATTACCACCACCTTGGTTGGGATAAGGGTGCATCAGCAGTGGTAAGAGCAGTAGAACCGACCGCAATGGAAACAGCTTGAGCAAATCCCTTTCTCATTATTCAATTTCATCCGTCACGGGAAGAAGCCCAAGCAAAGGAACTACATCGAAAGACAAAGCATTTCCCTTCCTCACTACCATCTCGAGAGCAGCACGAAGAAGAAAAAGACAGACGGAAAAAGAAAAGCAGCTTATCTTTCTTTGGTTTCGCTTCCAACTAAGGCTAAGGGACTTGGATAGTAAACCTGGTCAAAAGAAAAAGCCGCCCTAGTGAGTGCTGAAACTGTTACCGATAAACCCTACAGAAGTCGGAATGGGATCGGGTAGAGAACTAGTCCCTTGCCCGGCCGGGATTGGAGGGGGTCTATTAGCACAGGGACAGACCTGTTAGAAGAATCCCTAGGGCATCCTTAAGAGGCTCAAAGATCTTGAAAAAAGAACGAGTGAGGACGTGTCCAATCTCTCTTGCGAGGAACCAAGCTCAAAGCTCAAAAAGAATAAGGCAGCACACTCTTTGTCGGAACGAAGGCGAACTGGCTTTGATGACAAGATGCTTCTGAATAGTCCTAGAAGGCTGATAGACAGCAAGACTAAAGAAAATAGGGGATATGTAAGAACCTATTAGTATGGATCCTAGGGAATCACGAACCAAGGAAGGAATCTCACAAGCCAATTGTCTTGAACATTGTCTTTGCGGAAACTATCGCCCGGGGGAATATTGAACATAAACATCTCGCCGGTCGGAGTCCTATATTATACAAGAAGGTGAAGAAAGAATCAATTCCCACGGAAAGGCTAGTTGCAAAGCTCAAAGCGCTTGATCCTTCGCGCCTTGGCCCAACCCACCTGCTTATCTCAAAAAGGGCACTTTCTTTCAAGGAAATAGGGTAGCAGATCGTCTTGCAGCGGCTTCCCATTCTCACCGTGGTTGCTCCACGTTTACGGGACCAGTGTCAAAGGAAAAAAAAGGGCATTCGTCTATATCCAATTGAAAGTTATCCTTTTTCAATTCAACATTGCCTGGATTTTTCCTAACCCACCCTAAGGAACAGCCCCTCTTTGTCTATGTTTGGTTGAGGGTGGAGCCTCTTGCGTAAACCCTGATACCGACACAGACTCAACTGGATTCCATCTTTCTCGCTATGATCCGATTGTCTCAAATTCTTGTATCTAAATATAGAAAGAAATTGAATTGATGCTTGTTGGTTAGCGCGCTACTTCTTTATTTAAGTGTGAACTTGACTCTGCCCCACTTGCAGCTTGCGGACCGTTAAATAGCGCCGTTTAGTGGCCTTAGTCGGGAAAGTGCTTCTTCCTCGAAAGAAGAGTCAGGGACGAGCCCTTTTGGTATGTAGTTTTCGCTGTCACTTAGTTTTCAGGATTGGATAAATGATTGTGGTCTCACAGATCTTTGGTGCACTGGTTCTCAGTTTACATGGTGGAATTGTCGGCATGGACTGGGGGCTAAGCGAGTTAGCTTGAACTTCATCTTCGACGTCCTAATCCGGTACACAGGAATCGCTAGAAAACAAGTAGAGTCAAGGTCGCTTCCTCTCGCTTCGGAAAGCAAGCAGAGCAGTAGTGGGGTCAAGGGCGATCCCTTCCGCCTTTGAGCCTCTTCCTTCGAGGAGGAGATGGAATGAATGGGGATCCCAGCCTGATAGACATGCGACCGATCCAGCCTGTCTTGTGAATCCAGTTCAAAGGAAGGAGTCATCCTCATCGAAGAGTTCGGGAGCTTCCACGACAAACTCCAAACCCCTACGTTGCTTCCTCTGTGGTGGACCTCACAGGGTTGCCAATTGCCCCCAGAAGCAAGCCCTCAATGCTTTACAAGCAGCAGTTCAAGGGCAAGCAGAGTACCCCATTCGAGTAGGGCAAAAGAGGACAAGCGGAAAGGGCATGCGAAGAAAGGTGGAGTACTTTCTTACTTGGCTCTGGATTGTTCTGCTCCAAGGCATATAGCTCCATCTTGATTGTACCTTCCTATAGAGATCTTTTTTTATATGTGGGTGACATTAGATTGACAGGAAGTCTTTCCACTTTACTCTCCTACAGTCTTTCGGAAAAACAAATGCCATGAAGGACTTAGGAAAGATTTTTTTTGGTATTCACGCTCATCGGACTGAAGTTGGTCTTCACTTATCTCAGCAGAAGTCTTTTCATGATCTTTTCATAAAGTTGAATCTAGCCAATGCAAACTCAACTCAGTTATTAATCCTATATCAATCGTTGTCGCTTCCTTTATCCGGAACAGAACTTCATACCCAGTCCGACTCGCCAGGTCAAAGCCAAGCTTGAGTTAAGCGAGTCTAAAAGGAAAAAAAGAAAGAGTTGCCATCAGTACAGCCGTACTGAGATACCATAGCTACTGTTATACCGTTGAAAAAGGTAACCGACCTCTAAGATCTCTCCTCTCATGTCTGAAAGCGTAAGAACAGCTCTGAAACGGCATGAAATACCCACAAGGACAAGGTAAAGAGAAAGAGACCGCCCAAAGGCACATTCAAGGAAGTAAGCCAGTTCAGAAAGCCCATCTTCCTTCCTCTAGGAGAATGCTGCGAAAGGGGACGAAGCATGGCACGAGGACCTTAGCAATACCAGTTAGGAAAGTAATCTCTCATCAAAAGTCTTATGTACGTCTTTTGTCTGCGCCTTTGCTTCTGAAGCTTGCTTTCCTGCGTCTCTTACGATGGCTTGCTTGCTAACGAGCAGAGGGAGGGCGTGCTACGAGCTTCCGGTGGACCAAGTTCTGATAAAACAGCGTATTTTCCGATCTACATGTAGTGCAAGATGCTGGGTGGCATGGAACCACTGGTAATTAATCCATCCGCTGATGGTATGAGCGGCACATACCCGACCCTTTCTTCACTGGAAGTGACATAAAAAATAGAGCTAAATCAAAAAGAAAGATGTCAGGTGTTGATGAATACTTATTTTATCCCCTATGCGCACGGAAAGGAAAAGCTATAGTCTGATAGGCCTGGAAATGCTTCTTATTGGTTCCCTGCCCCCTATCGATGTGAATGGATTTTTAGACTAAACCCAAGACTATGCTGCTGCACATGAAAAGAATTTGCTCTTAGGTGCCTAGCCCGAAGAAGGGAAGACGAGGCATAGCAAAGGCTAAGGCGATGGAAGCAAGACTGAGTCCCTGTGGAGAAGGCCAATTTTGCTTTGATACGAAGGAGTTCATTAGCTGGTTGGTAGGCTGCTTCTTGTTCAGTATTTGTATTGGATTTGTTTTCTGCTTTGCTTTTTTGGGTCCTCCCCCACAAACCGAGAAAAAGGCTGAAATTGTCTTTATACTCCTAGCTGGGGAAGACCTACACCAGACTTTACTAGCTTATAAACGTCCAGTCCAGGGACTGCTCTTGATTTGATAGTGCACTTTCTTGAACTAGCAGAACTGGAACTGGCTTTGGATCCACCATTGCTTCTCCTGCTCTTGATTCCGCTTCTTAGCGGCCACCCAGTCTTTCTTTTACCTTATTAGGCCAGGACACCTTCGCTTATTGCAAGAGCAGGAAAGCTAAGAGACTTCAAAATGAAGGTGACGAAGGATAGCATTCATCCCCATATGGATGGGAAAGGGCTTATTTAGAATTGAAGACACTTTCACCAGATGTCGTGGACCTGGCTTGCTTACTTCATTTTACGATAATCCAAGTGGAGCTCTGGTATTGGTAGAACTACTTATTCATTAATTCCCACATTGGGCATGGGACTTAGAAGTTATAAGACTTGAGTGGGAAGCCAGTGCCTCGGACGTGGCCCTTCCTTCAATCAAAGAAGAAGCAAAAGAAAGAAAGGGAACCCTTAGACGAGACGGGAGCATACAAAAGGAAGCCCATAACCTCCCTCGAAAGAAGGCATTGAACGAATAGAACAAACCTTAACCCTTAGCGATCGGGAGATAGTAGCTGTATCGCCCGAACGAGAAATCAGAGGGAAATCCACGTTTTTGTTTGTTAAATCCATGGTTTTGCGGGAGTCTTAAGCATATTAAAACGACAAAACAGCCCCAATCCCTTTTGCTTTAGATGCAAGTCTTATAACAACTGCTAGGGCGGAACCGCTTAAGGGAAGGGCTAAAAGCAAACATTGACTTTTTCTCTCTATGGTGGGAAGGGAAGTCCTAGAGTTTAAGCGGATATGCTATACTGGTTCGGAGGTAGGACTAGCTATTGTTAAGCACGAGGGTTAAACCATACATGATGGATTATTTTCGGTGCTAGTGTTGAAGCGGATAGAGTGGGAAGGCTAGAGTTAATGCCTACCTTTCAATAAGACTACAGTTTACCTTTCCTAATCCTAAAGCAAGAAGGCATAGAGTCGATCTACCTATGACGCTTGTCAATGGATTTGCTTACATGATAGTGATGCTAATGGAAGACTTTTTTTAGTGGTTTAGGGGGTAACACCCCTGTCGACTAACTGGTTACCTAGAGCATTCCCCTCATCTAACTTCACTCACTTGAAAGAGGTATTCACTCTAATAAGGCATTCATGAGCTTACCTGTAACTGGACTAAGCTCGCTTTCCCCTAACTCTACTCTGGACAGCTTCCTGCTTCTTGCATGCTCTATTTAAAAGCGGATTCGCCGACTTTTCTAGGCTTGAAGCCCTCTCTTCTCGCTCATTCCCGACTAATGGCAACCTTCACTAGTCCGGTATTATATCTTTTTTTGAACCAACTTCCATTTCAACCCTCATCAAATCCAGATACCAATCCAATGAGTTCGATGATCTTTCCTAGAGCTAGAGCAGAGTTAGGAAGGGATTGATGAATGGGATTGGTCTGAACTCTCGCTCGGATGTCAGACTCCCGCCGCCGACAGATGTCCCATGCCACGTTTCGTGAACAGCTATGCCCGAGAATGAATGAATTGTGATATAGCGCCGAATAAGCCACTGCTCTATTCCCGACTCGAAATCCATAAAGGGCTTCAAGGGAGAGAAAAGAGGGGTCCCTACACCATACTTCCTGCTGCCCCGGGGAGGTAGTCTTATTTATGAGATGAGATTTAAGCAATCTCAGATTGACTGCTATTCCCACTCGGTAAGCCTGAAAATGGAGAATCATTCCTTTAGCCTAGCCCTTCGGTAAACATTCAAACTGACACGGGTATCTCACTCTTCAACTCCTAGCTCTAAGAACAAGAGTTAACGGGGAGCGCATTCAACCACATTCAACTGCTAACATCTAGGCAATATGCAAGATTGCTGTTATCCCAATAGTCTTTATATTACCGGTATTTTGCTATCTACGATTTCCTTCTCTTACTGTTGCAGAAAGACAGAATGAAGACTGTAAGGAAGAATTTGTGTGTTATCAACCAAGGAGTGCCTGGTAGGATGTCGTGGGTGCCTACCTGGAAGGCTCTTCCAACCCGGTTGAGAAATTTGGCAACAGGGAGGGGTCCGAAGGCGCTGGCGAAAGCTAGGTCATGTTTTCCGTCTCTCGCTTTTGAAGTGGATTCTTTCTCTTACATGATCCAGGTGATGTGTACCAGTGGATACCCAGTTACTCAAGGTCTATTATGGCCAGAGCGAATCGGGTTTGTTTCCATTCTGCGAAAAGAATGACGCATTCTCCTGTATGGATGAAATGAAATTCAGGAGGACTGTGTCCTCTTCTTTAAAAGAGCTATTAGCAGAACAAAAACCTCGGAAGATGGGCCGACTAGGTCAGGTTGTTGAGGGAGGTGGCAAAAGCCTTCTATTCGCCATTGGGAACTACCTTAATCAGAGGTTGTTACACCCCTTACATGTTTGGGTGGCGGAGGTCTTAAGACGTCTCCCCCAAGATGGGACTTTTAACCAAACACAGCCTTTTGATCGACTGGTTGGCAGTAGGCACTCTTTCTCCTTTGACTTAAAGTTGGCCTTTAGTCTTTCTGTTTTGAGGTGGTGCAGTACCTATTTGACCGCTCCTTTGCCTCAAGTGTGGTTAATTCTAAGTAGCTAACGGAAAAGGCATAACAAGCAAGTCAGCTGCTTTCGGTCTTGGTCCAAGGCATTAAGTAGCAAAGGCAAGACGTAAAAGCAGGAATAAAGGTTGCTAGTTAGCGGTCCGTGGGAACATCTATCGATTCTGCTATCGGGAAAGTCAATCTGGGTGAGCTCTATGTGGATCCGGCTCCTCATCTAACTTCACTCACTTGAAAGTTTTCAATAGGTAGGAACTCAAGTTTAGCTAAGGCATTCATGAGCTTACCTTTTGGGCATTCCCCCTAGTAGCTTTGGCCGGACCACCTTCAGCAGGTTTTGATTTGCCTTTTCCTTTGCCCTTCTGTCCTCCCCCTTGATTCATGGATAGAGCAACCATTTTCTCTTTCCACTTCTCATTTTCTTTCACCAAAACTGCCCTCTTCACACTTATTGAATGAACTTTCTATGAAATATCTCTGGACTTCTTATGCAAATTTTCCTTTTCCTATGCATCAACTACCCTGGAAGAAGCCTTAGTCAATGTACCATAAGGTGTTTCCTTTCCAATCTAGTTCATGGGCTAGGTTCCCTCAGCTCCTTCCAGTAATTCTTCACCCAGTTCGTCCACTTCATGAGTGTCTTCCTCTGTCTGTAGAGAAGCAAATCGATTAGAAGCTGAAGGACAGCCTATAGTCTCCAACGAACACTGGACTGCAGTATCTTGATCTGGGTCATTCCTGTCAGTGGTTTTTATTGGTCTCTTGCCACTCCTAGAACGATTGGGCTCTTCTAATGTTTGGCTTTCTTCACCCCTAACATCAGTACAGAGTTTGGTGTTCCTCTTGGGCTTGTTTTCATCAGTTTTCTTTTGTAAATCATTTCTGCAAACACCTTCTGCTTAGGTTTTCTAGGATCAAAGGCTGGTCAATGAGCAGCATCTCTATCTGAACGAGTAGAGAGGCGTATGAGAAAAGGCCAAAAAGCAAACCCTAACTAGGGTCCGGCCAAATATATATATTAATATAAAACCAAAGAATTACAAGAGTGCCATATATACAATATTACAACATTATCCTTAATATGCCCCCTCAAGCTGATGTGGGAGACATCCACAACAGCTTGGATCGAAACTGAGAGAATAAAGGGTAATAGGAGAAGAAGGAGCTATGCCAAGATCATGAAGAAGATATGATATCCATAGAAGCTCAAAGGAAGAAAGAGCCTTATATTCTGCCTCGGTACTAGACTGAGAAAGAGTCACTTGCTTTTTAGTTAACCACGAAATAGGATTAGCTCCAAGGAATATGCAATGGCCCATAGTGGAGCGTCTTCTATCAGGACACCCAGCCCAGTCGGAATCAACATAACCTGTTAAAGTAGAGGATGATGTCGAAATAAAGGAGATGCCAAAGTTGATCGTACCCTTAAGATAGCGCAAAATACGTTTAATAGCTTGAAGATGAGTATCACGAGGTGAGTGCATGAACTGACAAACTTGTTGCACTGCATACATGATATCAGGGCGAGTGAATGTAAGGTATTGCAAAGCACCAACAATCTGCCGATAGGATGTAGGATCATCACGAAGAGTTCCATCATAAAGAGAAAGTTTACGACCCATGAGTAGAACATGGTTTGCAGTCAAGCATATTCATCCGAGATAGAATGGAAACAATAGATTTAGACTGTGTGAGTTTAAGCGTAGAAGTGGTTCGAACAGCCTCAACCCCAAGAAAGTAATGCAAAGAACCTAGATCCTTCATAGCAAAATGAGAAGAGAGATGATCAACCACAGAGTGAAGTAAGGGTGAGGAAGACCCAGTCAAGATGATATCATCAACATAGAGAAGAAGGACAATAGTATCATGATTGCGACGAAGATAAAAATGTTTGGATCAGCCTTGCTGAAGCAGAAACTGAAGAAGAGCGAAACTAAAACGGTGGAACCATGCACGAGGAGCTTGCCTTAGACCATAAATTGCCCTGTTTAGTTTACAAACATGTGTAGGACGTGAGGAATCAACAAAACCAGGTGGTTGAGATTGAAATAGGGTTTTGTACCGGATACATAATGGTTTTTTAGATGAGGACAGACAGTGGGACCTTTTATAGCGAGCCAAAAGAATCCAAGTGACGAGCATCAAGGCCTTTGGAACTAGGAGCATCTCTTCTTACGCGGAATGCTTCAAGCTTCTGGGCCTCGGATACAACCAATTCAATCCTGCGATCCGAGATGATGGGCGACAACCCCTGCATGGTCTCGACCATAGCTAAGGGGAGTGACGACAAGTTGATTTCCGCCCTCAAGAAGGGTGTGAGACGAGGCGAGCCCACCTATGTAGCCACACTAAGAGAGAGCCCCCATGATGCTGATCAGGGCCCTCTCCCGGAGTCTATACTTCAAGTTCTTGAGGAGTTCCAAGATGTTATGCCCAAGGAGCTCCCCAAGTCTTTGCCGCCACGTCGAGGTGTCGATCATGAGATCGAGCTGGTGCCTGGAGCCAAACCACCCGCTAGAGCACCCTATCGCATGGCACCATCTGAGCTTGCAGAATTGTGGAAGCAATTGGACGAGCTGTTGGAGTCGGGCTTCATAAGGCCCTCCAAGGCACCCTTTTGGGCCCATTTTTCATAAGAAGCACGACGGGAGCCTCAGGTTGTGTTTAGACTATCGGGCGCTTAACAAGGTGACCATCCGTAACAAGTACCCCATTCCGCTCATTGCAGACTCATTTTACCAACTTGGGGGTGCAAGGTACTTCACCAAGCTTGACTTGAGGTCGGGCTATTATCAAGTGCGAATAGCGGAAGGGGACGAGCCGAAGACTACATGTGTGACCCGGTGCCTTTGAGTTTATGGTCATGCGGCTGACTAATGCGCCAGCCACGTTTTGCACGCTAATGAATCAGATCTTTCACGACTACCACGAACTTGTCGAGGTAGTCTACTTGGATGATAAGTAGTGTATAGCTCGACACTTGAGGAGCACGTTGAGCATCTAAGGCTGGTGCTACGCAGGCTGCAGGAGAACCATCTCTATGTTAAGAAAGAGAAATCTTCCTTTGCGCAGGAGCGCATCATGTTCCTTGGACATCAAGTCGGTGGTGGACAGATCCGGATGGATATGGACAAGGTGCGGGCTATCCACGAGTGGCAGCCCCCTACGTGAGCGAGTTGCGCTCATTCCTTGGGCTCGTGAACTACTATCGAAGATTTCTCCAGGGATACTCGAGGAGGGCCGCACCACTGACAGACTGATTTCAGAAGGAACAACCTCGGTCTTGGACAAGGGAATGCCAAAAGGCCATTGAAGACTTGAAGCGAGCACAAGACCGCTTTACCTGACTTGGCGAAGCCTTTTGAAGTGCAGACGGACGCCTCAGACTTTGCTTTGGGCGGGGTGTTGTATAAAGAGGGCCCTCCGGTGGCTTATGAAAGTCGAAAGCTTAGTGACGCAGAGCTTCGATACACCGCCCAAGAGAAGGAGCTGTTGGCTGTAGTACACTGCCTCAGAGTATGGAGGCACTACTTTCTGGGGTCAAAGTTTGTTGTGAAGACGGGCAATGTGGCTATGAGCCACTTTCTTTTCTTACTCAGAAGAAGTTGACTTCCAAGCAAGCGCGATGGCAGGAATTGCTCGCAGAGTTCGATTTTGTGTTGGAATACAGGGCAGGCCGCACCAACCAGGTCGCGGACGCATTGAGCAGGAAGGCCGAGTTAGCGGCCTTGAAAGTGATGGCACACCTCACCTCAAGCCAAGTTGCTACAAATATGCGGGAGCGCATAAGACAAGGTCTCGGGGGAGCCGGTGAGAAAGATAGTTCGATAGATGCCACAGCCTTTACGAAGATGGGTACCTCTGGACAAAAAGAGACTTTGGATGAGCCGGGGGAAGAACCTTTGGATGCAAGAGATTGATTCAATAGGAGAAGACAAGCGAATCTGCTCTAATCTCACAGCCAGGACAAGCTATAAAGCTGTGAGATAAGAAAGTTTCAGCCAAGCACAATACAATTTTAGTTTGAACACTACTCATACTTCAATAATTTTTCATGGGTAAGTTTAAACACTATTTATACTTGCAACCACAAACTCACAAATGAATTTGGCCGCAAGCTAAGCCATGAAACAGGACGGGCTTGCACACCCCCCAAATCTTTGATAATGTAGACTGAAGTTACCTATGAAAAACTAACTAAAGTCCACTCAATAGTGTCCCAGTAACAACAAACCCAGAAAACAAACCAGCAAAAACGTATATACAAAGAAAAAAAAGCCATAAAACAAGATTGAGTCTCCTTTACTATCTAACCCCACATGCCCCCCACCCCGCATGCACAGAGTAAAATGGGAAACCTAGAAAACAAAACCAATGTGCAATATTGGTGATGATGGAAACAAAAAACCCTAAAAATATTGCAGTGAAGTTTATATCTAACAGAGGGAATGCCCACGAGCCCAACGTTGTACTGAAACTTGATTCAGACAAGAAAGAAGTTTGCAGAAATGCTATTGAAAGTAATAAAACAGATGTTCCTTTCAAGAAAAACCCATCTTAAGAGCACGCAACTCTAAAAAGTAATTTATATTAATAGTCTACGAAAAGAAAATGCTAATATAAAAACTACATTGGTAAACAGCTCTTCACTTAGAAGCAACCTGCTTACTAGATAGGTGTGGAATCACTTAGAAAATACCCACAAAGATGACTTGCGAAGAAGAAGACCAGTTTAGGCTTGAAGAGAGCACAGATACACGAAAGTTTCAGACAAGAAGATGACCCCTTTTTGCTTTTTCTGCTTTTCAGTTCTGTCCCAGACAAGCTTCTGTTTTTTGTTTTTGTTTTTAATTTTTTAATATAAATGGCCATGTCAGCATCCGTGTGCAATTGTTGCATGGGGTCGCTTCTACCTAGTAGTACTCGAACCCTAAGGTCTCGTTTGAATTCAGAATTGAGATAAGATAAGTTGAAATGAATTTTAAAAATTGAGTAAAATATTATAATTATTATTTTATAATTTGAAAAAATTGAATTGAGATTTGAAAAAACTGTATTGAGATTTGAAAAAACTGTATTAGGATTTGTATTTTGTATGAAATTTTTAAAAAGTGCAATGATGAGTTTGAGATAAGATGACTTTGCAATTCAAACCAGGCCTAAATAGAACTCACATCCATTTTCTTTCCTGACCTGCAAATGGAACTCGAGAAACCTCCCTCGCTACTCCACCCCTCCATCACAAATTTGGTCACCCACCTCGTCACCGTCAAGCTTAACATTGAAAATTGTCCTCTGTGAAAAGCCTAGATCCTTCCTTTCCTCAAGGGTCACCGCTTTATTTGGCTTTGTAGTTGGATTGTGTAACAGTATTGATGTAATTAGTGATGAAATAGGGCTAATTGACTCATTTAGAGAGTGAGGATCTCCAAAAATTGAGAAAGGGAATAGAGAGACGTGTAAGAAAGGAAAACCTCAAGAACTATATTTCTTCTAGAATTTTCGATGATTATAAAAATACATGTGTTGGCTATTTATTTATAGGCAAATATCCACCGCTTTTAATCACCAACTTTACTCAGTATGAATTATAGCCAAATATACATGTGTTGACCATTTTTCAAGTACGAAACGCAAAAGTAAAGATAATGGGCCCAAGACCTCCTTTGCTATCCACGCAACTTCTTCACACAAGTCTCGGCCCGAGTTGTGTCACGCCCCTAATTAGCGACCATTGCCCAGCCCATAAGCACGTCGCGTGTAACAAAGTCCCCCCTTTAGAACACCTCGCCCACAAGGTGTGCTTGAGTTCGTGATAAACTTCCCTTGAAACTTCCTCCCGATCTCTTGACTCTTTCCTCTATCAAAGAGTTTAGAAACACCTCTCAGCAGAAAAGATTCAAGCACAAGACTTTTGACCTCTCTGATTCTCCCTCAGCTGCATAGATGTGTCATGGAGCATATATGCTCTTCGTTGCTAGAAATAGGCCACAAACTACCACCAAACCGTTGTTGCCATTCTTGGTGCTTTCGAAAGTGATGGTGATGCATTGGCTTGAGCCCAATGTTTCGATCCACGTATCGAAGTGATGGGTACCATGGTGGGCCGAGTTTATAAATTCATCGAGCAAGACCCCGACAGTCAATATGGGCTTGAAAAAAGAAGAATACACTTTAATCCATGTGATACAAGTTACAGAGGAGGACGTCAAAGCCTAGTAGTTTAGTAAAGACTTATATTTCAATAAGTATAGGGGTATGGGCCTATTTTTTTTTATTTTTCTATGGTTGTAGATATTTAAACCTATTTAATTCATTAATTGAACCTCTTTTATTAGTTATAGGAGTGTGGTTTAGGAGTCTTGGGCTGAAAAGTGTCCAGCCTATGTTTTTAAGTGATGTAGGCCTTATTAGACCCTAGGGTTTCATTAGGGGATATAAAAACACACGCCTCTTTATTTTTTCAGCAATTATGAACGTGAATAGTATTTTTTCTAGAGAGAATTCTTGTTTTCACTACTTGTTTTTAAATAAACTAAGAACTTATCAAAGTCAAACCCTTTGTGGCATTTTCTCCGCAATCTAAATTCTTGAAACAAGTTTTTAATGGGTTTAGATCATTTTGACTCGATTCTTGGCTTTCTTAGGTGGATTTCAATTTACTCATGGGTTCAAGGGATATTCAATCTCACGAGTTCACAAAGGGGGAGACGTAGTTGAAGAGAAAAGGGGTAGCAAGGTATACTTTAGTTTCTAGCACTCATTGGAAATCAAAGTGAGATAGAAATGATCGATCTGCTGGAAAGGGGAAGATCAAACCACCTAGGGAAAAAGATGAGGGAACTAGAAAAAAAAATTCTAAGGTAGATTTCTAACCTTTAAGGAATAGAGATATTAAATGTTTCGAATATTTGGGTTTAAGGCATATTGCATCTCATTGTCCAAACAAGCGGGTGATGACTAAATGTGAGGATGATAGTGATGAAATGCTAGTGTTGGTAGATGCTAATGGCATTGATGGAGTAAAACACCCCATAGAAGGTGAGTCTTTTATTTCCAGGCATGCTCTCAATACGCAAATTAAGGTAGATGATATAGATCAGTAGAGAGAGAATATATTTCATACTAAATGCTATATAGACAACAAGGTGTGTAGTATGATTATAGATGGGAGAAGTTGCACTAATGTAGCTAGTACCACCCTAGTTTAAAAGTTGAACTTATGTTTACTGAAACACCCTAGACCTAATAAGTTGTAGTGGTTGAATGAATATGGGGATATTAAGATCAATAAGCAGGTTTTGGTGGCTTTCACCATTGGATGGTATAGTGATGAGATGCTTTCTAATGTAGTTCCTATGCATGCTGATCATATTTTATTGGGGAGGCCATGGTATGATAGGAGGGTAATTCATGGCAGTTTAGGGACATGTACAACTTTTTAAATGATGAAAAAACAATCAAGCTTGCTTCTTTAACCCCAAAAAAGGTCTATAAGGACCAACTAAAATTGAAAAGTGAAATTGAGCAAAAAAGAAAGAGTGAGGCTGAAACACAATAGAGAAAAATGGGATAAAAGAAAAATGAGAGAGAGTGAAAAATAAAATAGAGAGGTGGCTAAGAATAAAAAAAAAAAGAGAGAGGAGCCCCGAGAGAAAAAAGAAAGAGAGCCTACAGAGAGAAAAAAGAAAACAAAAATGAATTTTTATGCAAAAGTGAGTGAGGTTAAGAGGGCCTTCTCAGCAGATTAGCCTATGATCTTGCTTGTTTATAAAGAATCTTATCTTAATCTTGATGACACTAGCCAATATCTTCCTAATTTGATTGTTTCTTTGTTGTAGGAGTTTGAAAATGTATTTCCAAAGGAGATGCCGAGTGGATTAGTGGCATTGAGCATCAAATTGATTTCTTATCTGGAGCCGTTATGCTAAACCGACCAGCCTATAGGAGTAATCTAGAGGAAACAATGGAGCTTCAAAGGTAAGTTGAAGATTTGATGAGCAAATGGTACGTGCGAGAGAGCATGAGTCCATGTGCATTACCAGTGCTACTAGTGCCAAATAAGGATGGGACTTGGAGGATGTGTCTTGATTGCAGAGCAATCAACAATAGTAAGGTAAAGTATCGTCATCCCATTGTTAGATTAGATGATATGCTTGATGAATTACATGGCTCATGTATTTTCAGTAAAGTAGATCTTAAAAATGGATACCATCAAATTAGAATGAAAGATGGAGATGAATGGAAAATTGTTTTTAAGACTAAATATGGACTTTATGAATGGTTGGTTATGCCATTTGGACTCACAAATGCACCTGATACTTTCATGAGATTAATCAATCATGTTTTACGTGCGTTTATAGGCAAATTTAAAGTCGTGTACTTTGATGATATTCTAGTGTACAATAAGAACTTGGGTGAATATATTGAGCATTTGAGATGTTTGTTCGATGTGTTGAGAGTGAAAAAATTGTATGCTAATTTTCAGAAATATACCTTTTGTATGAAAAAAGTTGTTTTTTTTTTGTTATGTTGTTGGTATAAAAGGTATGGAGGTGGACCTAGAAAGTTAAGGCCATCAAGGAGTGGGCAACGCCAAAAAGCATCACTAAGGTAAGAAGTTTTCATGATTTAGCTAGTTTTTATAGGCGTTTTATTAAGGATTTTAGCATCATTACTGCACCACTCATGAAATAATTAAAGAAAGGTTATGTTCTGCACCTATGTAAGCATTACCTGACTTTAACAAAACTTTTGAATTGGACCTGTTTTGATGTAGTCTAAGAAGCCGATTGCCTTCTTCAGTGAAAAACTAAATTGTATCCTCGAGAAGATGGGCATTTCCAAATCATTGAGTAAATTAATGATAATGCTTATAAAGTGGATCTTCCAAGTGAATATAATGTCTCTGCTACTTTCAATGTTTCTAATTTTTCTCAATTTGATGCAGGTGATGATTCGAGGTCAAATCCTTTTGAGGAAAGGGGGAATGATGGGCACCATGGTGAGCCGAGTTTGCAAATCCATTGAGCAATACCCCCACATTCAAGACAGGTTTGAAAGAAGAAGAACCAGCTTTAGTCCATGTGATACAAGCTACAAAGGCGGACGATAAAACCTAGTAGTTTAGCAAAGATTTTTATTTCAATAAGTGGCATGTGGGCCTATTTTTTTATGGTTCTATGGTTGTAGGTATTTGGGCCTATTTAATTCATTAATTGGACCCCTTTTATTAGGTATAGGAGTGTGGTTTTGGAATTTTGAGCTTAAAAGTGTTCAACTCATGTTTTTAAATAATGTAGGGTTTCATTAAGGGCTATGAAAACATACGCCTCTTTATTTTTTCAGCAATTATGAATGTGAATAGTATTTTCTCCAGAGGAAATTCTTGTTTTATCTACTTGTTATTGAATGAGTTAAGAACTTATTAAAGGCAAACCCTTTGTGGCATTCTCTCCGCAATAGTTTCTTGAAACAAGTTTTCAATGGGTCTGGATCATTTTGACTTGATTCCTGACTTTCTTGAGTGGATTTAAATTTGTTTGTGGGTTCAGGGATATTCAATCCCACGGGTCCACATCATGAAGGCAAGCTCTCGGACATATTCATTCATGAATAGGTTATTTTCTTCCCCAACCCTCCTTCGCTTACTTGAACCTCCACCTGGAAATAAACTGCTGAACTCTTCTTCTTCATTTATGTTTGCCATTGTATCCCTAGCAAATAGCAAAAAATCATCTCAATTTCGGCTGCTTCTTGGATAGTATTTTCGATTAATGTAGAAAGCTCATCCAGGAATGCATCTATGGCTACATTGGTTTCTCTTTTTTAGCAATTTTATTGCCAAATCTCTCTAGTTGTTGCTGAAACACTTCACAGCTTTGTTGTAATTGAAGAAGTAAATCCATGATTAATTCCATGGATTAATGACATAAATGCCAAGGGAGGACTGGCTCAAATGTGTACCATCCATTATTGTCGATGCTGCACAGTGAAGTCAAAATCTCTAATACCAACTCGTAATAGTATTCATGTAATCAGTGATGAATTAGGGCTAATTGACTCACTTAGAGAATGAGAATCTCTCAAAATTGAGAAAGTGAGCAGAGAGATGTGTGAGAAAGGAAAACCTCAGGAATATTTCTTCTAGAATTTTTGATGATTGTAAAAATACATGCATTGGCTATTTATAGCCAAATATGCACCGCCTTTAATCACTGACTTTACTCAGTATGAATTACAACATGAATTACAAAAGGACTAATTGACCATTTATTAAGTCCGTAACACAAGTAAAGATAATGGGCCCAAGACCTCCTTCGCTATCCATGCAAATTCTTCACACAAGCCTCGGCCCGAGTTGTATCATGCCCGTGGTCCGCGACCATTGCCCAACCCATAAGCCCATTACATGTAACAAATCGACTCCCATGCGCACTCCCATAGTTGACGATAATGTCAATCTAGACCACACAAAGAGGGTTCTCAAGACCAACTAATTCTTTTGGCCATAAACTCCTCCCTTACTGATACAGTCCTCGCCCAGGTGCTTGAATGCACCATGTTCAGTGAGGTTTGGTATACCCTTCAAACCCTCTTCTCTGCCCAATCAGTTGCACACATTATGTTGACTCAAACTTAGTTGGCCACTCTAAAGAAAGGATTGGAGTCCATCTCTGATTACTTCCAAAAAGCAAAACCTCTTGCGTCCTCTCTAGTGTTGCTGGTCACCCTCTTTCTTCCTTTGAATTCAACATTTACCTTTTAGCTAGCTTAGGATCTGTCCATGAATCTAATGTCACCTACATCACTACTCGGCCAGAAGCATTCTTCCTCCCAAGTGTTTAGTTATTTGTTAAATCATGAATCAAGGCTTGCTCACCAAACATTCTCTACTCTCAACAAGTTGTCTCACTACTAACACGACCATTACCTGGGTTGCTTGGATTGGGAAGTGAGTTGAGCTCATCTCAACTCACTTCCATTTCATCATTATATTTTTATAATTTTTTATACAAAACACAAATTCCTATACACTTTTTTCAAATCCCAATACACCTTTTTCAAATTCCAACACACCTTTTTCAAATCCCAAAATAATAATAATATTAAAAAATAAACCAAACTCATCTCAACTCATCTCATCTCCGAATCCAAGCGGGGCTAAGTCTTCGTCTTCATCCATACCATCAAACCGAGGTCATGGACATGGATTTAGATGAGGCCAAGGCCCCTGTCAAGTTCCTTTTTCTCTCCATAACAGTTTCTTTTCCAATCCCTTATTTATTTAAGTGTGCATATCAATCCTCTCCTCCACCACCTTTTATTGGAAATTACATTGCTCTTCCACCCTCCACCGCTTCCTCAATAGCTGGTTTCATGATACAGCTACAACTAGCACGGCTTAGCTTCTTACACCCTCTAGAAAAAAAAATTCTTCGCAAACTTCTACATGTTCCTTTAATCACCAACAATTTATTATCTATTTGTCAATTTGTCTTGATAATTCTGTGTTTTTTGAATTTCACTCCTCTGGTTTTTTTGTGAAAGATCTGCATACCCGTGGAATATTGGAATATTGTATCATGTGGAGTTGTATCATGTGGATTTGATCTGAGAAATATATTATGTTAAATCTTATATTTTGTCTATATATAGTCAAAATTAGAGTATCTTTGTATTAAGGACAATCTGTGATAGCGAATCATGTATATGAAAAGGAATTCTTGAGTGAAGCATTTAGTTAAGCACTTCTAGTGCATCATACCTCTGTTATTAACTTCTTTCATTTTCTTTTTAGACAGCGATGGGTCCATGCCTCCTACAAGTAGTCTCCCCAAATGGATGACAAGTGCGTAAAGTTAGAGGTACAATGTCCCTCGATGGGTTCCTAGGAACAATTGGAGAAGAACTTAGAATGAAAGAAAAATAGAAGAAAGAAGACAAATGCAAGGAAACCAAGAAGCCCTCAGGAAACAAGTGTTGGAAAGAGTAACGAAGAAGGGAACAAAAGAAAAAGGAAAAGAGTTAGTTATTAGGAAGGCAGAACGATATATGGAACGTAGGGAATTTGAGCCTGAAAGGACATAGTCCATTTTGTGGGCAAAAAAGCATAAAATTGCTAGTTGTGCCAAACATATTCCCAAAATACGTGTTTCATGAAGTGACGTACGGAATCTAAGGATGAATAAAGTTGTTAGAAGACGAATTGCATGTGCTATGAAAATGACACGTGCTTAGAAAGTGTGGAGAATACTTGTGTAAACAAGGCTCTTTAGATATAGGGATGTGAAGTAATAATATCTACAAGCGAGGGAAACTCTTTGGGCAACAAACGAAACAAGTTGTTTAGTGAGCTATAGTTGTGCTTAGGCAGGACAATTCTAGCAAGGAGCTTTGCTTCAGCACGACACCCATTATTGAGAGACATGTGCTTGTAGATGACACTTTCCATGAGAAAAATATTCTGACATGATTCCTTCTCCAAGATACATAATTTATCCCCTATATTTAATACTCATCCAATTAAACTCAAAAGATAGATTATACATTCTTCATAACCCTAGAAGCATATCTAACTTCCGCATAAGAGGATCACTCACTAAGTTCACCCAGTGTCTTTAATCAATTTGCAAGTGGCATACGATGGAGTCTATGGTAGCTTCGGATTGGTAGAAAATTACCTCAATGCTTGTCACAATATGGTCTCCAATAAAATTTTGAAACTACGAAAGAGCAACCATGTTGGACGATTGAGCTATTTATCTGAAAAAGCAGCCCACCAATCATAATATGCCACGTGATAAAATACATCATAAGAGAACTAAAGACAATCACACAATCATTTTTCGCCCCCAGTGTTTCGTGTCTTCAACTCTTCACAGCTTGTCTTCCTCACTACCTTTCTCTTCCACACCACCACCAGCTCAGTTAGATGCCGCCAACCGTCTCAGTTCGACGTTGCTGACCATATATAAACCATCTCAGTGGTTTTTTGCTCATCACTATGCTTTCTACTCATCTTTCAAATTAAAAAAAACAAACAAATCTCACAAAAGAAAAAAAAAATCAGAAGGAGCTTGAAGAGAGGGAACACTACAAAGGAGAAGATGACTCATCTTCATACCTAATGTATTAAATTCCATTCACAAACATGATCAATAAAAATAAATAAATGGAATATGATACTTTCTGGACAAGCAGAAAAGGAGGGTAGAGCTTGGTTGTGGTCAGTGAGATCAGGATGTGAAAGAGAGAAACTAAACGATATAATCAATGAGGAGAGAGAGTTGAAATTTGGAACCCTAGGTAGTCAAGAAACGAAGAAATTGTAAAAAGCATAAAACTTCACTTGTTTGAAAAAAGTTGAAAGAGTGAGAAGGAAAAGACCATAGGGGAAGGGGAGTCGAAATGGGAAAAGGGAGGGGAGAGGGGTTCGAAGATCGGATGCAGTGCATCCACAAATTTCTTTCTGTGGAACGCCTACGTGTCGCAATCCTATTAGTGGGTTGTTGTTAGCTCAAAAAGAGTGGGACCGGTCTGCAGGTTATTCCATCAAGAAAAAATGATATCTATTTAATTGCATGCATATAGACCCTTGGAATCACATTCATATGGCCAGACAAATTAAATATTGAAGATAATATGACACATAAACAATTTAATCGTGTTTCATGAGTCTAAGAAAATATGGTATTTAAGGAACCCCACAATTTTTAAGTATGGCTTGTCTTAGAGTGATCTTTGATGCACAAAAATAGCTCATCTTCTTTGTAGGGAGACACTTTGGTAAGTAGTTATCAAGATGATTACCACTTTATCCGCAAGTTTATAACTAAAATAGAATGCTTCGATTTTGAAATTATGACTCCACTAATTCAAAAGAGCAGGCCATGGGTCATGAAAAGTTCATATCAAATTTGTATATGAACTTTTATTTGCTTTTGTTCCCACTTTGTTATTTTCCATGGTTGACAATTATGATACGGTGCACTTTTCTACTCTTGTACGATACGCTTTAGCCTTCGTTATATGTATGTGTTGTTTTCGTTTATTAATTTAAGAACGAAAAAATTCTGTTTGGACACTTTTGAATAGAAATGAAAATTTTCATCTTCAAAAATGTTTTTCGGGATTCCCAAAAAATCTTTTGCTAAAGACTTTTCTACACAAACAAGCGACAAAACCATCCTAAAATATTTTTAGAGACAAAATCGAGATGCTCAGAGACGAAAATTTTCATCCCTAAATTATAAGTTTGTTGTAGTGGAAGTAATAAATTTGATATGATACATTTTGATGATAACAAAAGAACTCAAGTCACAAACTCAAGCATGAGCAAGCACATCAACGAATCAAGCATGAAGCAAGAAAGGAAACAAGTCTAAAAATAAAGCTTCTAGAGTAATTTTTTACATCTCTTGATAAAATTTGAAATTGGATTAAGGTTTAAAATTAATATTTTCTCATAAAGTATCAAATTGCATTTTTTACATATGTAAGACGCATTAAAAGTTTTAGTTTTGAAATTTATATTTTTCACATATGCATAATATCATTAAAAGTTTTAGTTTTGAAAATTATATTTTTCACATGTGCATGTTTTGTTTGAAAATTTTGAAATGGTAGATGGTTTTGTTTAAAAACCTTGAAAAGTGGTTTATGCACTTTTAACATATGCAAAAGGCAGATGATTTGGTTTGAAAGTTTTGAAAAAAAAAATCATACTCATTTTGTCATATGCGAAAAGTAAAATATTAACTTTAAATACTTTGAAAATTGAATGAGGTTGTCTTTGACAATTGCAAAAATGAGATGATTTTGTTTTAAAATCTGGAAAAGTAAGTAGTGCTCCTTTTTAACATGTGAATCTTTTTAAATTTGAAAGTGAAATCTCATATACCTATAAATTGCTCAATTGAGATTTTCAAAATAACAACAAGAGTTTACATATCAATTGTTAGTTTTGTAACATTCATTCAAAACCTCCAATCTCTCTTCTCTAAGTATTGAGCTTTAATCCTATACATAATTGTTAGTGCGATCACAACAACTGGTATCAAAAGCTCAAGTTACAATGTCTGGGGTTTCATTTATGAAATTCGATATGATCAAGTTCGATGGATTTGGTAATTTTGGATTATGGTAGAGGGTTAAGGATCTGTTTTGCAGTAGGGCATAGTGAAGGCATTATGCAAAAAGAGACTAGAAGGCATGGAGAAGACAGATTGAAAGGACATGGAAGCAAAGGCTATAGCAACTATCAAGCTTTGTCTAGTTGATGACGTGACGTATCACGTCATGAATGAGAAATCACCGGCGACAATTTGGCTGAAACTGAAAAGTCATTATATGTCTAAGTCGTAGACGAGTAAGTTTTATCTTAAGCAAAAACTATATATGGTCTTAAGATGTCAGATGCCTTGGATTTGAGCCCTCACATCAACGTGTTTGTCAAATCATCAACAATCTGAAGCGAGTTGATGTGAAGTTCGAAGACGAAGACAAGGCGTTGATGTTGCTGAATTCCCTATTGGCGTCTCCTACATACGAGAATTTGGTTACGACTCTTATATGGGGGAAAGAAACCCTCGAGTTGGAGGATGTCACAGGTGCCTTCTTAGGTTTTCATCAGTAGAAGAAAGATAGTGATGAGACTTCACAAGGTGAAGGGCTTATGGTGAGAGGTAACTAGGAACATGGAAGAAGCAAGCCTCGGAATGGATTGAGTAACAATAAAGCCCGGTCTAAATCTAGGAAGAAAAAGGACATCGCGTGTTATAAGTGCGGGAAAAAGGGGCACATTAAACGGGACTGTCCAGAGAAAAAGAAAGGAAATGCAGAAAACAAAGAGGGTTCATTAAAGTTAGCGAACGTAGTGGAAGAATAAGATTTAGAAAGTGGTGACTGGGATATGCTCTTTGTTTTATCCGGGTCAGATCATCTGATAGATTCATTGATTATGGATTCAGCATGCTCCTATAAATTGACACCCAACAAAGATCGGTTTGACACCTACAGGTTATTAAATTCTAGTTTTGTTTTGATGGGTAACGATGCATCCTACAGAGTTGTTGAATAGGAAATATCAGAATTAAAATATTTGATGGTGTGGTTAGAATGTTGTGTGATTTAAACATGTATTGAATTTAAGGAAGAATCTAATTCCATTGGGCAATTTAGATTGTAATGGTTGTAGTTACAAATCTGTAAGTGGAGTAATAAAAATGAGTAAAGGTATATTGATAGTTATGAAAGGACAAAAACTAGCAGGAAATATTTATAGACTGACTGCTTGATACCACAGTTGTAGGTGGAGTTACTGTTGTAGAATCTGAATCAGATAACACAATCTTGTGGCATATGCGGTTGAGTCACATGAGTGTGCGTGGAATGATGGAGTTTCATAAGAGAAATTTATTAAAGGTGTCAAGACATGCAAGCTTGATTTCTGCAAGTATTGTATTCTTGAAAAACAGAATAGGGTGCAGTTCAAGACAGCTACACACAAGATAGGGGGATTCTTGATTATGTTCATACAGATCTTTGGGGACTAGTTAACGTAGCATCATAGGGAGGACATATATATTTCGTGAGTATTATTGATGACTACTCCTGAAAGGTCTAGGTGTACTTCATGTGGCACAAGTCAGAAAAGTTTCCCTTGTTCAAGTTGTGGTGTGACATCCCGATTTTTATTTTCCATGGCAGATTTTTTTTTATATATGTTGGTAGAATTTTTTTTAGTCATGCTTTGGATATATTTAGAGATGTTTATATATATATATATATATATATATATATGAAATTTCAGGGTGTTGTAGACGTGTAAAGAGGTAAGAAATGAAATAGTTTTCTATAAGTTATGCACCTAGAGTATTGGTTGAGAGATGAACAAATGGGGAAAATATCTAAGTGTTTGAAAATCATTGGAAATACATGGCATCAAGAGACCATGGTCTTTTTGAAATTACAAAAAATCTTAGCATGAAAAGAAAAGTCATGCAAGGTTGTCTAAGGAATTTTAGCTAAACAAGTAAGGAATATTCCATGGGGGGGAGAAGAAGGCAATTGGCTAGGCCTTGGAAGACAAACATTCCTCTATATTTTTTTATACTATGCTTGAAAGACAAAGATGACAAATGGAGAATGAAGGATTAACTTGAGTAGTGTTGTTGGGATTCGGTTTTAGATGGAAAGGAATAGGGTGGCCGAATGACCCTTTTGTCTCATTTGGATTTCCTTCACCTCAAAGAGATTTGGATAAGGTCTAAGTCTAATCTTACAACTAAGTTTAAGAAAAAGGAAATGATGTCATCTAACCTTAGAGGGGGACACATGGTCGGTTGGGGGAAGAGGAAATTTTCCTATACTAATACCCATGTGGGTGTCGACTAGGGGGTTAGAAGAAAAACAATCTCTTCCTTCTTGGGAGCTCTCAGCCAGACCTCTCCTCCCTTCTCCATTCCATTTTTCTTCCGTTCCCCCACCTCTCAAACACATCTCTCTAGCATTTTGGTGAAGGTTCTCTCCAAGAACTTGGTGGATATCTTCCTTTGACAAGGTTTTCTTAGCCTATCTCTTGGGAAGTAGTAAGTACTCCTTTAACTAAACTTAGTGTTCTTTGTATAGATATGTTATGGGTTATTCCATTTAATTGTTTGGCATACTTGTTGAATGGATAAGTTATGTTTCTCTATGTTTTGTTCAGATTGTAATCTATAGGATTTGACTTAAGATATATTTGATGGAATTTGGTGATTATGTGAAGAATAAACAATACTAATATGCTTTGGTGATTTCAGCTAAGGTTCTTGTGTGGAACATTCTCAAGCTTGCCGTAAGAATTATGATTCTAATTATGACATAGTCAAAGCCGTGATGCAGCCAATATGACAAGTTATGACAAGAAAGACTAGCCTAAGAATGATATGAATAAGAAAAGTGACACGTAAAGTTATGAATAATAAGAAAATTATGAAAAGTTATCAAGTTTTACGTGTTAATGATTATCAATAATACAAGGGAAGTTTTTATAAACATAGTACATAAGTTATGCATAAGTCACTTCATGTGTTTCATGTTCATGGTATATGTAATTGTACATGTGTCTCATGATATATGTATTGGTTATCTACTTATGTGTCATCAAACGTTTGTATTATGGCTTTTTTGAGTACTTACTGAGATTTTGTAATCTCACTCTTTGTTTGTTTATTGTTTGATTTAACTATCATTTCCTTTGAAATGATAGAATGACATCAAACAGGATCCTAACCGCCTAGGAGGATCTGCTGAGCCTTGAGGGCCCTTCAAATCCCTCCTATTTTGATGATTTGACCATTCCCACATATGACCACTTGCTAGAGGTCATCAGGCAGAATGCCTCCACCTTAATTGAAGAAAAGCTGCGCATTGGCTGTTGTTTAGTTTTGAGTCATGATGGTTCACTATCCTTGGACGGTGTCTATGTGAAGTCTGCGGGGAAGTACCTCCAGCGAGACTACGAAATTAGTATGAATCTGTTTCGTTTTATGAATGAGTATAAGGAAGTAAAGAAAGAGCCCTGATGGTAAAAAGGGGTAGTTGTAAAATAAGCTATGGTTGTATTTTGAAAAACTTAGTTTTGTAAAACTTGATACTCCTGATATTGTAAATATTAAGTTACGAAGGTTATAATTATATTTGACCATGTGATTCTGCTGCAAAGTTAGACTTCTCTACATATTTTGAAAAATTAACCGTATTCCATTGCGATATGCATTCCATACTGCTAGTGAGTTTAGGTGTATGCATAATTCTCATAATACGAACGAGGGATATGTGACCCTGTGTTGTATATCCTAAAGCTTCAGTCTGTGTTAAATCTTAGACGTAGGCTAGGGGCGTCACATGTGGAAAGCTAAAGTATAGAACTAGGAGGAAGATTAAATCCTCAGATCAGACAATGGTGAGTACACAGATTCAAAGTTTCATGAGTTGCACAAACAATATGAGATTAAGAGATAATTCACAATCCGCAAGATACCACAGCAAAATGGTGTTAGGGAAAGGACAAACAGAATAATAGTTGAGAGAATTCAGTGTCACAGGCTGAATGTAGGGTTTGCAAAGAACTTCTGGGTAGGGGCATGAATATGGCATGTTTCTTGACTAACTGATCACCGAGGACAGCACTAGATGAGAAAGTATCATAGGAGGTGTAGACAAACAGTGCAGTAGACTATTCTGGCTTGAGAGTGTTTGGATGTTCAGTTTACATGCATGTTTCTAGTGAGGACAGATCGAAGCTTGATACAAAGTCTAGACAGTGTATCTTTCTGGGATATCAGAAAGGGGTAAAAAACTTTCAAGTTATGGGATCCGAAGGCAAGCAAGGTAGTGATCAGTAGCGATGTAGTTCTTGATGAGAAAACCATGTTACAAACGTACTCAGGGAGAAGAGAAACAAATGGAAAAAAGTTGCAGCAGTAATGAGCATGTGGTGCAGATGGAGCTAGAGACCCATGATAGAGATGACAATGCACATGATTTAGAGGGTTCTAGATTAGAGAGTCAGGAGCATCACACTATAGCCACAAACAGGCCCAGATGCACTATCAGGCCACCCACCAAGTATGGTTTTGAAGATTTGATTTCTTATGCACTTATTACTACTAGAAGAGATTCTACTACTTTTCAAGAGGCAACACCTAGCCTCTGCATAAGAACCAGACATGAGATTTAGTGGAGCTTCTAGAAGGGAAGAGAGCAATAGAATGCAAATGAGTGTATAAGAAGAAAGAAGCAATATCAGAAAAAGAGGGAGAAAAGTTCAAAAATCGCCTAGTAACAAAATGTTACTCATAAAGAAAAAGGATTGACTATGATGAGATCTTTTTTCCTGTGGTCAGACACACTTCCATCCGGGTAGTGTTGGCTTTGGTAATACATTCAGACATGCAATTGGAGCAAATGGATGTAAAGACAGCTTCTTTCATGGTGATTTGGAGGAGTAGATTTACATGGTACAACCAAAGGGGTTTAGTCATCCTAGATAGGAGCACTTAGTCTGTAAATTGAAAAGATCACTTTATGGGCTGAAGTAGTCTCTGAGGCAGTGGTATAAGCAATTCGACTCCTATATGATTCGTTTTGGCTATACACGATGTGAGTATGATTGTTGTATTTATGTGAAATGCCTTGATAATGATTCATTTGTTTTTTTGTTACTCTATGTGGATGATATGTTGATTGCTACAAAGAGAATGAATTAGGTCAACAAATTGAAAACTTTGTTGAGTAGAGAATTTGATATGAAGGATTTGGGTGTGGCCAAGAAAATTCTTGGGATGGAGATTCGTAGGGATAGAGCCTCCAAGAGATTATGGCTATCTCAACGTGGCTATGTTGAGAAGGTGTTGGACAGGTTCAGCATGGGTAATGCAAAACTAGTGAGTACACCATCGACGCATCATTTCAGTCTCTAGTTGCACTTTCTACTATTGAATTAGAGTATATGGTAGTGGCTGAGGTTGCCGAGGAAGCTCTATGGCTTACAATGTTGGTCAAGGAGCTGGGTGTCCAATAAGGTGGAGTTCAGTTGCATTGTGATAGTCAGAGCACCATTTATTTAGCAAAGAACTAGGTGTATCATGCGAAGACCAAGCACATAAATGGGGTTTCACAGGATCGAGGAGTTGGTTTCTTCTGGTGAACTACTACTTAAGAAAGTTCACACCTCTGAGAATGCAGTAAACATGTTGATAAAACTTGTTACTACAGATAAGTTCAAGCACGCTTAGACTTGATTAATGTCTCTAGTGGTTAGATGGGAGGTGCCCCAACCTAGAGTGTCCTGGTTGGAGTTTCTGGTTATGCTTCGTTTCTCTTTTAAAGGGTGGATACTCGGCAGGGTGAAGATTGTTGAAGTATGTGTCTCATATCTGATAAGTATACAGTGGCATATGATAGAGCGAGCGGGCGAGCGACGGCTAGCCACTCGCTTTTAGATTATTCCATATATTCATCATAATTGTCGCATGATCACAACACTTTGCAACCTTCGACGGTTGCCTAATCACATACATCTCATTATATCTTACCCTCCCATCATGCACCTTCCTTGTAGAGGACATCATGCCCCTACTAGCAAAGACCCCAACTATGGTATGGATCTCACCATTGGTGGAGTGAGTGTCGTCCCCTTGCCATCTTGCTCTCTTTGGCCTTTTGTTTCGTCTCTTCAGACTTCCACTTTGCCTCCTCTAAGCTCCTTGTAGCCTTTCTCTCCACCTTCCAATATTTGTAACGTTCAGATCGTATCACATAAAAGCCAAGTTATGCATGCATGACACGCAATTTCCCCTTAATGGATTAATTTTCAAAAAGATGTGCTTAACCTCCATATAGCAAGGCAATCGATCAAGCATAGAATGCCATTTCATTTCATTCAACACAATATGAAACGCTTAACTCAAGACTTGATAACATTTGCGTACAAGCTCTTTGGGTGTTCGAATGACTGTCAACTAAATAATAATATTGTCATGCACCTTATCATGCCATGCTATGTCTAATAGTACCCAACCTATCTACATGTTTTTATCAATGTTCAAATTTCTTGTCCTAGGGTTTAGATGTGATATTTCCTTACATCCTAACTTAGAATTCACTTGACTCGAAATTTATATTATTGTAGTCTTAAATCCTTCTGACATGTTTTATGAGCATAATCATCTCTAAGGTTCTCAATTATACATTTTATGCTTTGTGGTATTGCATTACTTCCAACAAATCCAGAAAATCTACCTCTAGCTCCGCTAGGGACTTCTCATCTCACACTCAAATGCTTCAATCCCGATGGTCTTCTGAAATCCCAAGTCCGCCAAGCTAGCGAGGTAAGATTAATTAATTATATATTATATTTATTAGTAATAATATTATGGTGTTGATTTTGAAAGTTGTGATATATTTTGGAAAGAACTAATTAAGTAAACTTCAAAAGCAATAGCTTATGGTTATAATAATTTGGGTCTGTATTATAAGTCAAATTAAAGACTTGGCTTGGTAGTAAAGAACACTTGAATTAATCAAATGGGTGGGCAACTTTTTAAGGTTTTTTGTGGAAAATGCGCTGGGGCATAGTCAGCCCATGCATTTGCACGTGGGCCTAGCAGTGTACCAGCCCATACAGCCCAAGGTGCACTACTTGGGACTCGATCCTGGGGAAGCCAGATGAAGAGAAGCAAGGTAACCATTGAACCATGTCCAGCCGTTGTGTCACTTGGTAGAGGCAGAATTAATATACATGTTCAGATCAGATTACAGAAAAAGATGTTACAATTTTTCGTTGACATCCTTTCACCATTTATAAACATCCAATTGCCTACTAATTGAAGTATGATAGAATCCTAGAATTCATTCTCTCTCTCTCCTAAAGTTTTAATTTCTTCAATATTTATCGTTAGAATCTATTCATTCTACATAAAATAGATTTCTAATCATTTAGTTAAATAACAAAATCTTATTGTATTCGGGATCTAATTTTGTTTCTGCATAACGCAATTCGTCAAACAGATTTATTCTAGACTTCATTATATTTTGGAGGCAAATTCACTTGTATCCATGCGCATAGCATTATTGGTGGGGCGAATATTGTCTTTTAGAGAAAACGACATCGTAACGCGCTTTAATCCAACTTTTCTCACTATTTTTTGTTTTGCTGTCCCTTTTGCACCAACACTTCACAAACCTCTCACAGTCCCTTGTGGGCTAAAATCTTGATCTTGAGATGGTAGAAGAAAGTATTTGCCTTCAACTTGCACTTACCCTATGATTGTATTTAATGAAGGGGCAATAAGATGACAAGAAAGGCTAGAGTTTGTTGTTACATTAGGGTGTATCTTGGCAATGATGGGTAAGGAGATGGAGCCCATGATAGGATACACTTTGCCTCCATGAAATCCGGCCCACTAGTGGCGATTTGGAAGATTGTAATTTTGCTCTCATGATTCGCGTCATGTGTCATATATAGATAGCTAGTAAATCAATTTAGGTTTTGGTGTCAAAGAAGATTGATGGTTATGGTACTTGGAGATCTTTGAACAGATGAGCAACGCATTGTCATGTGGATGCAACAACGCCAACAAGGTTTTCCTTGGGAATGGTTTGCCGACTTTATCGAGTTTAGCTTTTCTTGTCTTATTGGGCATTCGGTCGCACACACTCCCTTAGTTTCTTTCCCGTATATGTCTTATGAGCTAAACTGATGGTTCTCTCATCACAAAACCTTAATTATCCCTTCAAACCTCTCTAATGGTTGATACCCTAAAGTGATTGTTGTTGCCATCCACAAGGCCTAGGGGTAGCTATTCAAAACGGAAAGGATGCTGCAGAAGAGATTCGACTACAACTAAAAGATTTTGAAATGGATTCAGATTGGATTTTATACTAGGTTGCATGCCACGAGGTAGTACGCATGCCAGTGAAATATCTTTTACATATCTACATAGAAAAGGAGAAGTAGAAAAGGGTGATGAGACTAAATAGTTAGAGAAGAGCCTCTCTCTTTCTATTTTTTTTGTAATCCATTGTTTTCAGTTTTGGACTCGCAAGGAAACTAACTCTTATGCTAACAACATAAACACCTGGTTGAAAATATCGCTAACGTAGGACGGCATTGTTGCCACTTCAATAAAGTGAAAATCCAAAAGAGAGTTATGTTGCGCATAGAAAATCTATTCTTTGCTCTCAAAAGTGCATTCATCTCCCGTTGAGAACCCTAGGTAAGAGATATAGAACTCTAGAATGGAAGACACAAATTCTGGAAGAAGAGAGTTAGAACTAAAGTACTTGCGAAGTGAAGTTATCCTTAGGGGAACTTTGAACAATGTCGTAATAGGCGTTTTAATCAACTGCTCCGTGCATGTGTTTCATAGTGTAAGACGCAGCGTTTTGGAAATGTATAAACCAAAACGATGCATCCCAGTATTTATATTAAGTAGTCGCTTGAAGTCTAAATAGCAGTGTTGGCATTCTTTAAGCCAAATGATGCATTTAGTATAGTTTGGTTTACTGCTTTATTCTTAAACGTTGCGTTTTGTGTGGGGGTCGTGTATATGACCATTTGGGGACATCTGGGGAAAGGGTCTTGAATCTAGAACTGGATAGAATAGTTTGTAGAAGGAAGAATGAGTGACCTCGAATCATTCAAATGTATCTGGCAATTTCAGTTAGTTTATTATCCAGGAATTATTCTAGTGTTCTTATTTGTGGTGTGTGCTTTCTTAGGAATTATTTGATTAATTATCAAGGTTCCTAACAATTGGTATCACATTCCAGCCCATCCTACATGTGATGACCCTGAATTTTCATATTCGTGATTAATTATTTGCTTTAATAATAATATTGATAAGTTAAGTTTGTAGAGATGAAGGCTTGGGTTTAGAATGGAGCTTTGGGAGTATGGATTAGAGTATTGACCCAAAGTGTGGTGTGTAAGCTCAAAGGCCCATACGTTGGATCCATTAATCAACCAAACTCATGTATGAAGACACATGTCACTCTAGAAGAGTTTTAGTAAGTCTTCTAAGACTAATAGGTGTGAGGAAGAAAATACTAGTAGTTGAAAAATTGACTAGCTATTTTTCTTAAGGAATAAGTGTGAAATCCCAAGATGAGATATTCTCATCATTAGCATACTAGGGGGGCGTGCAAGGAAGAGGGGGGATTTTCCATTTTAGTCTCCTTAGAATCATATCAAATTTAGTCCCAGGACACAAGTTAGATTTGGAAAAGAAAGAAGTGGAAGAATGGATGTGTGGAGGGGGACGCATGTTCGGGTATTAGGGGAATTGAGAGTGTCGAACCCCTTTGGGGATGTTTCCCATGTAATCATCTTCAAATCTTCAAATCTTATCAAGACCATTGAGAGATCTTGATAAGACATATGAGAGCATGAGTAGTTGAGTGAGTGAGTGATGGAACAAGTGAGCAGAAGAAAATCATGAGAAAAAGAGAGGTGAGTTTCGCCTAGCATTTGGAGGGGTGGCCGACTACCCTATTTTTGGGTCTTTCCATGTTTTTTCGAATCCAAGTGATTTAGACAAGTAAGATCTTGAAAGAGTGGCTAGGAAAAGTGTGTAAGAGTGTAGGATGGAATGATGATTGATGGAAATCATAATAAGGGAAAAGATCATGCATGACATGTGAGGGATTCGGTTTGCACTAGGAAGAGGTAGCCAAACCATGCCTTTTCCATTTCTCCAAAATATGATCTTGCTATCTTGTGGATGACATATGAGATGATAGTTGAGAGATAGAGAAGTGATGTGAAAGAAAATGAGAAGCCATGCTCATTGAGGGGCATCGGCCATAGGTGGAAAATGAAAAAGGGAGATTAACCTAAGTGTAAGCTAGATTTAGGCATGGAGTGGTCAAGTGATAGAAGTCAATCAAAGGGTCTTTCAAACCCATCAAAGGTCAATCCTAGAAGTAGAGAAATGAGTGCCTATGAACCTAAGAAACCCTCATGGCCTATTGCTTTGGTCTTCCTCACATGATTGCTTCACTTGCACACACACCCATATCTCTCGGCCTTGAGCATTTCTCTCTACTCTCACCATTGTCTTGCTTCTTTCTATCTCCTAAATCTCAAAACACTCTTAAGTCTAGTGGAGCTAGGAACAAGCTTTCTTGAGTGGAGGTGCTTTTGAAAAGGTAAGTGAAATCTTAAGTTGATCCAAGCATAGGAACTCAAGGAAGATCACATGCCACACCTATGTTCTTGATTCTCTAAAAATCTTCTCTTTAAAACCTTATGGTTATAGTTTGTTCTAATGAAACATTTGATATATTTTCAGAGTTAATCCAATCCTACTAGGAGTATTGTAAGTATATTCTTATTTTGTCTTTAGCATTTCTAGTATATTTTTAAGAGAATGTAATTGTATTGATTGATTTCTTGCTTGTTTATGCTAAGATAAAATTCTTTAGTGAAAATGCTATGCTTAGCTAGATATGAATCCATGCTTAAAACCTATGATTCCTTTAGGTTTGAAATTATAATATGATTGGTGGATTTAGCTAACTTGTTGCAAAGAAATCAACATGATATATGGATTAATGTAAAGCATGCATGACTAAGGTTAAGCTTGTTGGATATTGGATGATGTAGAATAGGTTACTTGAAGAAATACTTTGTTTATTTAGTAGAAAAATTCATGCTTTGTTAATGTATCATGCTAGGATAAATATTTATAAAATATTGGTGGATGTAGATACTTTGTTGCTAAGTATGAATAAATCATGAGTAACATTATAAATTGTGATCAAATGCATGCTTGATGAGTTAAAGTTTGAAAGTTGAGAAAAAATGGAAATGATACACCTATGAGTTTCGGATTGGAGAACTTTTAGGGTTTAGATTTTTTATAATTAATTATCTTTTCATGCAATGTTTAAGTCTTGAATGTTTGGAGAACTTAGAAACATAAAAACTAAGAGAATGCAATGGCATGATTTTCGGCTTTCCCATAGATGATTAAGTGTGCTATTTGGTTGGGAGAGAAGTGATTAAAATATTAAATCCAATAACTATAGGGTTCGATCAACCCCACTTAGTAGTGATAAAAATATCTAAATGACCTTATCAAGATTTAGTGAGTACATGGAGGAGGATGAAAGAACAAAACTCTAGGGAGTGGCTAAGGAGGATCTCGGGCCAACCCTAGTGGGAAAAGGCCGAGCACCCCTTTTGGTGTACTAAGCCCAGTTGTGTGCTTTTAGATGAAAGAGAATTAGAATCATGTGGCGTATAACTTGTGAATGAGCATAGCACTTTGTGCACTTGAATTCGTCTCACGTTTCGCATGTAAAGTATCAAGGGTTTGCATGTCCCATGCATGAAGCACGAAAACCATGTTTTTGAGTCAAGCATGTTTTTTTTTTTTAAAGCAAAGAAAATTATTAAAGTTTTATAAGAACCCCAAAGGCTAGGACGGGGTAGTGCCCCAGTGGAACTCCCTGTTCACTTAGGAGTGTTTAAAGTTGAGTGCAAACCCCTGCGTCGACGAAGAACAGTTGGCGAACCATGTATGGCTCCAAAAGGTGTCTGGAGCGTGGTTGCACCTAATGCTAGTGGGTACCCTAGGACGATGTAGGCTTTTGCCTTACCATTATAAGAACAAGGTTGTAGTCGCTCTGTTTGAGTGGTCACCGAGTGATGAAGAGCGGTTGACGTAGTCACTTGGCTTGAGTTGTCACCGGGTGACGCGTAAATCGCGTAACATATTCACTTAGGCTTGAGTGGTCACCGGGTGAGAAGGTAACTAGCGGGAGAACACACGGTACATAGGAGAACCGTGAGGTGTCCAATAAGAAGTCATGACAAGAAAGAACAGCTTTCGAGCCCCAAGAATGATATGAATATGTTAAGTGGCACCTAAGATAAGAAATGACGAAAAGTATACGAAAATGATGTCTTTTGAAAATATGAGTCAAGAGATTTTGTTACATGATTTTATAAGCAAGTGCACAATTTAAGTTAAAGAAAGAAAAGATGATTAAAGCTGACATGAGCATGTGCATCAGTTAAGTCATGAGTCCCATGTTGCATAGTGTGTATACATTTGTTTGTTATTCACTTAAAGATATGCTTGAAATGCTTTCGTTGAAATAATTATGTACTTACTGAGATTTTTTAAAATCTTACCCTTTTATATTCTCACTATCATTCATTGTTGGGGGACGATAGAAGTAGTTGCAGGAAATGATGGCAACGAAGACAGTGATGACCGAGGAGAATCCCCAGACCTCTTATAGTCTGGTGACCTCACCACCTTTTGATGCAGTGACCCCTATCTTGTACAACTAGTTTATAGAAGACATGCGATGGAAGATGCTCCACGAGCCCCCAGAACAGCAATGCACCGGGTGTTGTCTCTTTTTGGGGTCCGACAAGTCTATTTTCATGGACTGCGTTTATACTTCAGAAGTAGGGACGGACCTCCTACTTAGTGGGTGAGTAGGACTGACTAAATTCCTTTTTGGTCCTGGTGCAAAGGAGGTTAAAGACGAGCCTCCTTCTAAATAAAGGGTCATGGGGTCAGCACCTGATCACTAATGTTTATTTTGTTTTAAGTATTTTGGAGTCTTCCACTGTTTTGGAAGAAAGACCTGCTTATGAACTAATGAATTATGTTATTATTATCTTAATGAAGCTATTTTGGGATACTAGTATTATGAAACCATGTGATGTTCAGATAGAAGAGTTTGACCTTTTTTTCGCTGTGAAAACCTTTTATTTATTGCTTTTATTTAGAAAAAAATATATATGCGATACGACGAGGGGTAAACTTCCCTGTGATGCTCATCCCTGACGTTTCGATTTATGTGCAATCCCAAGCGTAAGCAGGGACGTCGACACTACAAACCCTCATAACCCTAGCCAAACAGCTTCCTTGCTACCCAAATTCCATCCCAAAAATTTAAAAAAAAAAATCCCAGATACTCGACAACCATTATCCATCCATACCTACCCATCCACACTTGCACAACAAACCAAAGCCCTACCTTCAGTAACCAAATAGACCTATAAAATCATCATGGCTAAGGCTACACACTCCAAACACCATCAGGAACAACTCCAACAAAGAGTGGACCACTTGGATGAAGCTCATCTAGAGACTCAAGCCAAACTGAGGTCCATTAATGAGCGTTAGGACAACTTAATGAATTGGTGAAAACCCTAGTGACCCACCAAACCAATAACCAGCATGTGAACCAACCTCCACTCGAACCTCCTCATGGTCATCCTCAGGGTCATACTCGTGGCCATCATCAAGGGTTTCGAGAGCACCACCAACCCCAACGAGGGCACCAGTTTCCAAATACTGGTGACCATGATCAGAACCATCCACCACATGAGGAAATGCATTTTCCAACTTATGGTTTTCATGACCAGCAACACCAACCATATGAGGAAATGCAGCTACCAGGATTTGGGTTTCGTGACCAGCAACCACCTTACCCTGAAGGAATGCTCTTCCAACAATATCTTCAACAGGACCTACATCAACAACTTGAAAAAGATTAGTTTCAACAAAGGGGCCTCATCCCAGGAACTATCGCTTGGATTTTCCACACTTTGACGGTGATAATCCTTCGCATTTCATCTTTAAATAATCGAAGTTTTTTTATTACCATCAAACGACACAAGCCAAAAGTTGCTTCTCGCTTCATATCATATGACGTAGGGGTGTAAAAAAAAAATCAAATAACCGGAAAATCAGCCCGGACCGATTAGAACGGTTTCTAGAAATACAAAATCGGTAAATATCTATCCGGTTCCAGTTTCAAACAATTTTGAACCGGACCGGTTCTATTATATATATTTAAAATTATTTTTTTAAATACTAGAAATGATATGTTTTTATATTATATATAATTTTTATATACAATAATATAAATTATAATTATATATAAATAATGTTATAATATTTATAAAATAAGATTTTAATTTTAAACATGAAAATTTAATTAATCATATGTTTTAAACATATTTATAACAATTTTTTAACCCAGATTTTTATTGTAGATTTTTTTTTATATATAACAGTTTTTTTATTGCAGGTTTTTTATATAGCAGATTTTTTTAATAAAACAGATTTTTATAATAAACAACAATTTTTTTAATAAAAGGATTTTTAAACCAGTTTTTTTTTTTTTAAATAGATCTTGTTTTTAGAAATTTGTAATTAATTAAAACCGAAAAATCGGATCGGCACTGGACCGAAACCGGTAAAATCGGTGCTACCGGTTTTAGGGTGTAATCGGGGCGTAATCGGTTTTGAAAAATGCAAAACCGGTGGTACCGGTTCGATTCTATATTTTGGACAAAACCTAACCGAACCAAACTGGTTACACTCCTAATATGGAGGGAGAGGCTTTAGTGTGGTATCAAGAAATGTGGGACACTAGACAGCTTTTTAATTGGGACACCTTTGTGCATGCATTGGTGATTCAATTTGGGCCTACGACCTATGTTGACTGTCTAACCCATTTGAAGCAAACCACCATGGTGGCTGCTTACAAGGCAGCTTTTGAAGCTCTATCAAATACAGTACGGGGTTTTTCTGACCACCACAGATTAAGCATCTTTATTAGTGGGCTAAAAGAAGATATATGTCTCCCCCTTCGCATGTTCAACTTTCATAACTTAACGGCATCCTATGGGTTGGGGAGGATACAAGAGGAGAACCTAAACAATTCCAAAAAATTGGCTAAGTTTCCGGATGATAGCAGGTTTTATTCTCCAGGCAGCTTTTCAAACACTTTTTAAACATTTGGGTGATACTAGCTTGGGAATTCAGAAATCTACCCCTTTGTGAAGAAGGTTTTTTTCAACTTCTATGGATTCAAAACGATGAAAAGGGTTGTGTTTCAGCTACGATGAGAAGTGGAACCCCACTCATGTGTGCAAAAATCCTAAGATTTATCTGTTACAAGGCATAGAAGATGATGAGGGAGGTAACAACCTGGAAGAAATTGCTGCTGAATCGATCCATGAATTGAAGTTAAAACAGCAGCTTATAGAAATTGTACCAGAAATTTCCTTGTATGCAATTACTGGTACACCCCACTCAAAAACCTTGCATGTCATGAGGTGGATTGGAACCTAACAAGTGGTTATTTTGTTGGATTTTGGTAGTACACAGCTTTTTGCACCCTTCTATTGCCCAGGGTGCTAAGTTATTTTTGGAATACAGCAAAAAAAGTTGACGATTAAGGTTGCACATGGTCTAGCAGTGCACGATTTGGGATATTGCAGCAATTTCAAGACCTAAGTACAAGGTATTGTGTTCCAACACTCCTTTTACGTATTTCCCCTTGGTGGTTGTGATGCAATAATAGGAGTGGATTGGTTAAGGGAATTGTGTGGAATTTTGCCAAGTTAACCATGCAATTTGATTATATGGGAAAATCTGTCTAGCTTGTTGGCTTGAAATTAAGGGGGGTTGTCTTTTGATGAAGGGAACAAGGCTATGCAAACTTCGATCCAGCGGGGAAAAGGCATATTTTTGCAATTACTTGCGAGTGAAAAATAGAATGAGGCCTCAGATTAGGGGGAAGAAGTGCAGCAATTACTTCACAAATTTAAAAGGATTTTTGAGACACCCAATGGGTTGCCACCAACTAGACCACAAGATCCCGCTTAAACTAGGAACTCAGCCCATAACAGTGAGACCTTACCGGTATCCTCATTTCCAAATATCTGAGATAGAAAGGATTGTAGCAGAATTGTTAGACTCGGGGTGATAAGGCCAAGAACGAGTCCTTTTTCTTTCGTGCTCTTAGGACGTAAGGTGGATGGGAGTTGGTGCTTGTGTGTTGACTATTGAGCACTTAACCAAGAGACAAGTAAGGACAAAATTCATATTCTCATCATTGATGATTTATTGGATGAATTGTATGGGTCAGTGTTTTTTTCAAAGCTAGATTTGCAGTCCAGTTACCACCAAATTAGGGTTGTGCTTGAGGATATTGAATAAACAGCCTTCCAAACTCATGATAGGCATTACGAATTTCTCGTGATGCCCTTCAGATTAACTAACGCCCCATCAACATTTCAAGGGTTGATGAATGAGATGTTTCGGACATATTTGAGAGAATTTGTACTAGTATTTTTTGATGATTTACTAGTATATAGTAGATGCTGCACAGACCCTTTGAAACACTTGGAAATAGTGCTAGAAGTGTTAAACAAAAATTAGCTTTATGCTAAATTATCTAAATGTCAGTTTGGAGTCAAGGAGGTAGAATATCTGGGCCATGTGATCTATGGAAAGGGAGTTATGGCTGACCCCCTAGAAGATTGCTGCTATGTTGGATTGGCCTACACCAACAAATGTTAAATCCTTGCAAGGATTTTTGGGCTTGACAGGTTATTACTGTAAATTTGTAAAGGTTGTGGGACCATTGCTATGCCACTAACCGATTTACTAAAAAAACATGCTTTTGAGTGGAATGAGGTGGCTACAAAGGCCTTCTCTCCACATATGAGAAGGAACTTCTCGCCTTAGTCACAACGATAAGGAAATGGCAATCTTACCTTCTTGGGCAATCTTTTGTTGTAAACATTGACTAGCAGGCTTTAAAGTTCTTGTTGGAGCAATGAGTGGGCACGGTAACTTAACAAAAATGTGTGAGCAAGTTAAGGGCTTACGATTTTGTGATTGCCTATAAGCAAGGGAAAGAGAATGTTGTAGTGATGCATTATCGCGAAAAGAAGATGAGGATGATGTAGTGGAGGGTTCCTTAGCCATGATAACCTTTCCAACACCCGAGTGGGTAGATGAACTTAAGGCTAGCTATGTGGCCTCTTCGGAGCTCAAATAGATTCTTGACCAATTAAGTGATGGCACGGCACTTGTCAAAGGGTATAGCCTTTAACAGGGGCTATTATTGAAGAAGGACCGAATGGTAATTATTCCTAAGTCATCATTTAAGGGTAAGGTTCTACATATATACATGATAATCCATTGGGAGGGCATTCAGGTTATCTAAGAACCTACCAAAAAGGGCTAAGAGGGATTTTTATTGGCACGGGATGAAAAAAAGACATTAAGAGAGTGGTACGTGAATGTGGAATCTGTCAACAAGTGAAATATGAGACAACTCCACTAGCCAGGCTATTGTAGCCATTACCCGTACTAGAGCAGGCTTGGACTAACATTTCTATGGACTTCATGGAAGGGTTGCCCATGTTGAGTGGTTTTAACATGATCCTAGTGGTGGTGGACAGGTTCACGAAATTTGGGCACTTTATACCCGTGTCACATTGTAACACCCTGCTCCCGAATAAAACATTTTTAAAAAAATTTAGGGAGCCAGTGTGTTACTAAAACTTTTCTTTACAAAACACACCAGATACGAACGCTTTATAATAAATGAAATAATCTTTATAAAATTTAAAGAGAATCAACAGAAATATCTGTTTAACGTATTAAAATTACATATATTTACAAAAAATATTTTATTCATTAAAAAATCATAAAATAAAACTAATACACTGTCTAGGCCTTTGCATCACCTTCCTGAGTCAAATCCTGTCAGTTGTGTATTCTCATCACCTGTGATGATTTTTAAAAGGAAAACATAGAAACACATAAATAAAAATAAAATGAGTCGAATACTCAATAAGCAACACATCATACGATAAAAATAATAATCATTGGTTTTCATGCATACTCTCATAAATACATACATAATAACATGAATATGATCTTTTCATAAATGCTGAACATGACTTTTTCATAAATGCTGAAAACATGAGCTTTCATAAATCATGAGCTTTTCGTAAAAACATGAACATGAATTTGAGCTTATCTTATCATATCATATCATTTCATATTATAGGTCATTACCCACTGTTGACCCCCGTGAGTTAAGATTAGCGAATCTAAAAAATTCTGATTCCACCCATGGCCGCAAGTTATGGAATCCATACATAAGGAAGACATACTAGGTACACTATCAGCATGTACGACCTGGCAATGCAATATGCCCATACATAGGTACCGACTTCATATCATACATAGTCCGCTTACATATATTATCATACTTGCATATACTTATCATATCATAGATTTTAAAAAAAAAATCGCATATTTTTATAACATGTCGTGACGCATGCATCTTCATATGAATTCATGATCTTTCATAAATAATTTTATGCACTCTCACATAAAATCATGACTTTCCATAAGGAATTTTAATGTATAAAACATGAGATTTCATAATATTTTAATGCGCAAACTTTTTATAAATCATGCATATGAATTTTCATAATTTTTTCATGACTTGGGTACATAAAAAAGGGCTTCCAAATGATGACCATACATACGTAATACTTTTATAAAACATGCTTACCGTACATGTATGAAAAGTATGATCATGCTACTTACTTTTTAGCGTTGTTTTTAAAAGACTCACATCGTAGATCGTAACCTATACGAGACAATAAACGTCAATAATTTTCTAAAATATATCATGGAAAAAATCTAATTGTTAAAAAAATCATAAATAAAGATAATATAATAATTAATTAAAAAACTACTTTTAAAAATATTTTAAATTCCTTTAATATAGAAAGGCCCAAAACTTTTATTTAAGAATACTAAGCCTAATAAAGCACTAGCTCAAATTGGGCTTTAAGGTCCAAGAGCCCGTTTTAAAACAAAGGATCTTGAAGGTGGCGTGAAGGGTTAAAAAGGCATGTTTAGGATTGCAATTGACGTGGGGGCATAAGAAATGACACAAACCCTTAAACAAGGGCTGCAAAAGCCGAATAACAAAGGGGAAAGCAGAGTTCACGTGATGGCTTAGCGAAGAGAAGGGATCCAACTGAATTTCAAGTTTAAGTGGAGATCGAAGGCAACTTCAATGGCTGTGGGAGTGGTCGGCAATTTCTGGGCAGGGAGTGGTGGAGATTTCTGGTTTTACAAAGGTGGTCTTAAGGCTGCCGAGAGGTGTTTCGGGTTGGGAAAATTCTGGGGTTTAATTTCTGGAAGTCTCGATTTGTTATGATGAAGGCATGGGAGCAGGAGTATGGGGCTGCTCTGTTTCGGGTGGGCTAAAACAGGGGATCTTTATTCACTATTTTGTAGTGATTTTGATGATTCAACGTGGATCTTGATGGTGGGCTATGGGTGGAATAAGGTTGCATTGAGGAGGAGGGGGCCGTGAGGCTGCTGCATGCATGTAGGCGAGATGACTGGCCAATGAACTTAGCCCCAAGAGAGAGTAGTTCCACTCTTTATATTTGTGTGTTTAAACTGTGTATTTTCATGAGTATTTATACATGAAGATGAAGGGAAACGTGGATAATCTGAAGTTAGTTTCGAATCAGAGGAGGTTTTTGGAGATATGTTTGAGTTGGTTTTCAAATAGGATAATAATCGAGAGGTTTAAGTGTTTTCGTTGGCTAGAGTTTGCATTTGATCAAGAATTTAAATTTGGGTTTGAAGCTGATTTCGATATAGGAGTCAACACAAAGATGATTTTCTGAATTGATTTCCGATAATGATTTGAGATAGGTGCTTTGGAGTTTAAAACAACACCCTTTCAAGCCCTCTGTGGTTACCCCCACCCAGGGGTGGAATCAAGATTTAATATTTGAGAGGGCGATCGATAAAGTATATTTTACGTGTGAATATAAGTAATATATATTTTTTATACGTGATTATATATTAAAATAACAATCATATATAATAAAACTGTATACAAAAAATACATGTCTAGTAATTCACTAAATTCAATATCAACACAAAAAATTTAAATAAAAAAATTTTAAAAAAAAATTTTGAAAATAATAAATTGAATTCAATAAGCAAGAATAACATAAGTTAATAATTCAAAACAATTAATATTGAAGCAACGATTGAAAGAGAATTAGGCTAAACATAGTGAATTAATTACTTTGAGAATAATTTCATTGTATAATCTCTTCTTTTATTTTTGAATTAATTTATATTTTGATTTAGCTTATAAATTTGGATTAGGTTAAAATAGAGCATAAATATATGACATTGTATTTGGAAAGATATTGTAAATATCAAAAGATACGAGGATGTCATTGATAGTTATAGAAAATATTTGAAATGAATAAAAAAATATTAAAAACAATATAATATTCAAATGATATGAAAGAAAAATAGATAAATTAATATATGGTATATTACAAAACTTAGTATGTAAAATAGAAGAATTAGATTTTGATGATATATTTTAAAGGATAGAATAGAATAGTCATTTGGGAGTGCTTTTATGGTAACTATGAAATTAAGTGAATTGAAAATTTGGATGTCAATAAAATTAAAAGTTAAAATGGAATTAGATAAATATTAGAATTTAGAGGATAATTTCAATAAAAAAAATTGGAGAGGGGGGGGGGGGGATTTTTTTTTTTTCTTTTTTAATATGAGGGAGAAATTTTCATTATATATATATATATAAAATATATGTCTATATAGTAATTAAATTTTTTCAAAAATCTTGGGGGGCTACTTGGGTCTGCCCCTGCCCCCACCTACCCTGTTATCTTACGTCCCTAGAACTTCTACCAACCAGTCAGTGGACCAAACCGTGCAAAGTAGGGATCATATTCTAAAGTTGTCGAAAGTAAATTACGAAGGGAAAGAAATCGCATGAAAAACCAAGCAGACAAACATAGAACCGAAAGAACATTTGAGGAGAGAGAGTGGGTATACCTGAGATTGCAATCCTACCACTAGAAATTTGGTCCTCACCGTCGCAATCTGAAGACCTCGATTCTTTGATCCTTTTCAAGTGGAGAAAATAATAGGAGAGGTGGCTTCCCGCCTAAAGCTACTGGCCTCATCTCGCATCCACCCTACCTTCCATGTTCCGTGCCTCAACCCCTAGCTACCCTGCCACCTGTCGATCCCCATGGAGAAGTGATGCCGAAACCTTATCATTGATCGGCCACTATTTGAAGAGAAAGAGGGGCAGCGTGCAATTACTAAGGTACTAATCAAATGGAGGAGGCTTGGTGATGAAGAAAACACTTGGGAGAAGTTGTGGAAGCTCCAGCAACTTTACCCACACCTTGTGGACAAGGTGCTTCGAAGAAATGACAAGTTGTTAAAAACCCTAAGTATGAGATGAACTCTAGAATGGATGACATGAAGTGCAGAAATGGAGAGTTAGAACTGAAGTACTTGAGAAGTGAAGTGATCATTAGGGGAACTCTAAACGACGTCATAGTAGGCGTTTTAATCAATTGGGCGTGCGTGTTTCATATTGTTAGACGCAGTGTTTTGGTAGTATATATGCTAAAACGGTGTGTCTCAATATTTATATTGAGTAGTCACTTGAAGTCTAAACGGTAGCATTGGCATCTTTTAAGCCAAACGGTGCATTTAGTTTAGTTTGGCTTACTGTTTTGTTCTTAAATGCTGCATTTTGTGAGGGGGTCATGTATATGACCATTTGGGGACATCTGGGGAAAGGGTCCTAAATCTGGAACCTGATAGAATAGTTTGTATGAGGGAGTGACCTCAAATCATTCCAACGTATCTAGCAATTTCAGTCAATTTATTATCCAGGAATTATTCAAGTGTTTTTATCTGTGGTGTGTGCTTTCTTAGGAATTATTTGATTAATCATCAAGGTTCCTAACATCTCCCAACATTGCACCAAGTAGTTAACCACAGTAGAGAGACACTAGCATACTAAAAATGAAGAGATTCACGTTCCCCATATAGAAGTACATAAATCATTTGCATGTTTAAAAGTGAGTCTGCTACAACCTACTAGTACATAAATTAAGAATGCTCCTGACTTGGGAGTTAACAAAAAGCGAAGCAAGCAACAAGCAATTAAATAAAGCAAAAACCAAAACTCTTCAATGCACAATTCTTGCCAATCGAAGAAACTCCACAAACAGTCCCCAGCATGACGTTCTTCAGTCCCAAGTAACCGAGATTATGGAGTTTGCCAACCCAGACTCCTCGAATGTTGTTGGGCTATCATAATCTAGAGACTTTGTTGCTCCCGGGATTGCTTGGGTCAAGCGAAATGACCTTGTGTCGGCTTCTTCTAGCTGAGAATAGCAGAATGACCACAGTAGCTGGAAAAAGAAAAACCAAAAATCCAAGTTAGGGGTTATTGAATCTCGTTGATTTTGGAGAGAAGAGCTGCTCTTCAAATATATATATATCAATGATAGTAGAAAGCCGCTATGATAAGTATGTTATCATGCATTACTCTCATCATGTTATTATAAATTGAAATAAAGTGAAACATTTTTAAAACAGCAATCAATGTATAATAACAAAATATACAAAAAAATACCATTACAAAAAATTTTCAGAAAAGCAAGATAGACTAGATAGTAATGTATTTAGCCCAAATATCAAGCAACATGACAACCAAGTAATCAACTAACATTTATCATTAATAAAAGAATTGGCAAAAATGCCAGTTACAAAGTTCATGTGACCTATCAAGTGTGCACATTTGAAATAAGGAAATCATGAAGGACCATGCCATTAAAGTCCACGGCAATAGTCCAATTACAAAGGGTTTTAAAAAATCAAACCTTAAGCTCTTCCAATGATCTCTCCTTGTCTTCGAATGTCCTCTCCTTCCGCTCCTGCCACAAGCACCACATAATATAGATAGGGATCATCTTCCAAATCGCCTTAACTTGTCGCATGCCTCGAATTGAAGTCCAGCACACCCTCGAATTGAAGTCCAGCACGCCATAGTTGCTACCACTATCTCTAGCATAACCCAAGCTAAGTCCAGTCTATTAAACATTTCATTCCAAAGTACTATGGCTGTCTCATAATGTAGAAGTAGATGGTTTACTGACTCCCGTAACCCAAGCCAAGTCCAGTGAGGTCGTTGGCAATGAGAGCTACATCTAGAATCTGCCTTCCTTTAATGAAGGCATTTTAGGGCTTAGTAATAATTTTCTCAATGACCTCACCGAGACGATTAGCAAGCACTTTCGCAATAATCTTGTATACCTCGCTTGCTAGACTAATAAGCTGGAACTTAGAAATCTCGATTACTCCCACCTTTTTGGATATTAAAGCGAGGAAGGTGTTATTAAGGCCATTCTCAAATTTTCCAATCGAGAACAACTCCGGAAACACCTTCAAAAGGTCGTCTTTATTCACATCCCAACATTCTTGAAAGAAACCCATGGAGAAACCATCCAGCCAAGGAGCCTTGTCCTTAACCATTTTCCTTACAAACTCATACACATTTTCCTCCTCGAATACCCTCTCCAACTATGTCATATCACCAAGCTCACTAGTATCAAAAGCCAGCCCGTCAAGTGTTGGCCTCTAGCCCACTTGTTCAGTTAGGAGCTTCTCATAGAATTGCACGACATGGTTCTGAATGACCCCTTCATCTCTACACTCTACCCCTTAGTCTTTAGTACCTCGATGTTGTTATTTCTTCTATGAGAATTTGCAACTCTGTGGAAAAATTTTGAGTTGCAATCCCCTTCCCTAAACCACAATGCTCTTGATTTTTGACGCCACGAAATTTCTTCTAATAAAATAATCCTCTCAAGATCTGCAGTTAACAATGTCTTCCATTCTTATTCTTCCTGGGTGAGAGGCTGTCCCTCCTAAATCCGATCTAGCTCTTGAATATCCATCTATTTGCTATTCTTATTCTCCCTTATGTTAACCAAAAGACTGAATATTCCACTCCTTCAAGTCTCTTTTTAAGGCTCTCGACTTGTTGGCAAAAATGAAACTAGGGATGCCGCTGAACTGATAGGACGTCCACCACTGATTAACCTTATCCACAAAGCCTTCCAATTTCAACCACATATTCTCGAACTTGAACATGCGACGACCGTTCCAGAGTCCACAATCAAGCAGAATAGGCCAATGATCTGAAGCATTCCAGACGCTTTTGCCATACATCCAGAAAGTGACACTCCCAACTCTTGTGAAATAAGAATGCGGTCCAATCTAGACCAAGTTTGATTATTCGCCCATGTAGCAAGACCCCCTACGAGTGGTAGGTCAATCAAGTTCAAGTCAAGGACACATTCCGAGAACTCCAAACTCACAGGCCTCACCCTACAATGACCGAAGCTTTCGCTCCGGAATCTGACAACATTGAAATCCCCCCCAATATACCACGGAAGATCCCACCAATTATACACCCCCCCTAGTTCTTCCCACAAAAATCTTCTATCCGCATCTCCATTCGGTTCATAGATACTTGCAAAAGCCCACAAAAAATTATCAATCTCGCATTTAAAAGAACACGCTACCGTATATTGCCCGATATACTCCTCTAACATCTCCACCACCCGCCTATCCCACATCCACTAAGATGTCTCCTGACGCCCCTGAAGAGGCCATATAAACCCAGCCCACGTGACTGCCACTCCTTAAAAAACGCACTATGTTCCTATTAACCATCCCCAACTATCCCCTATAAACAAACAATGTCCGCTTTCCATTCACGAAGCAAATGCCGAATTCAAAGACACTTATTTGTATCGTTAAGCCCACGAACATTCCATGAAACTATCTTGGGTTTTGTCATTGAGGAACGGTGTGCCCCTTCCCTTTATTCCTTCCCCTACTTGGGCTAGCTTTGTTCAACAACCACATCAACCAATTTAGCTCCCGATTTTGCTTAGAGACCCCTTTCCTTTTTTTCCCTGTGTCCTGCTTCCAAAGCCATTAACAAAGCTATGAATTTCTCTTCGCATCCGTCACATTTAATCCCCACATAACGATGAAGATTTTTCACTTTGTTCATTACCCAATTCGAAGCCTAATTTGGAAAGTAGAAATCCAAAGAAGGGTACCCCATCCCATTGATCTAAGCATCCTAAAACTCCTCACCTAAAGAAATATCATCTAATCCTATCCAATTGTGTAATACCAGCAAGAACAATTCGTTGTCCCTGAGTGCGTACAATAGTCTGAGTCACTATCCACCTCAATCTCGAAATCATCATAGGGATAATTAGAAGGGTTCGTCGACGTCAGACCGGGCAGTACATAAGGTTTCACCGATAAGAAAACCTCAACCCTACCCCACATTGACGATTTTTGGCCTCCACTAGTATAGAAAGTTGTTTATCAAGGTCGAAAATATCGTTTTGGCCCTCCATTAGTGCTTTCTGAGTAGATTTCGACAGAGAAATCTGAGCTCCAGACTTGAAAATGGCTTTCTGTACCGGCATAATCTCGTCGGAGGTCTCCTTTCCCACCATTGGCCCTATTTGCGACTCTTTTGCCAGTTGTCCCGCAGTCGGCGCTAAGTCCAAGCACGAACCCAAGGCCAGCAAATTTACTGCTGGACGGAGTAGGGCATACAACCCTGTGCGATGTGTCCCTGTGCTGGGTCGGGTATGACCCAAACCCAAGGCCTCCACCCGGCACAAGCACCCCTTGGTGTGATGGGTTAGGCCCTGGATTGAGTCGGCCCAAAGGCAAACCCACATCATCTAGGATCAAGGACTAATTCCCTTCTTGTTTTGTTGGGCCCTGGGCTGAGACAGCCCAACCCCACTAGCCAATGGCCTCCATGCTTTTTGCCTTACATTGCATAATGGGCCGGTTCACAGGCCTAACATTAGCCTTCTATTTCAACCCATCGTCGAGATTCTTCCCTAATTTCAAATCCGAGCCTTCCCTTTCCTTAAAAGTGCAAACAGCCTTGACCACTGCAGTCATCCCCCTCTACAAGTACCGGACTTGTCCTTGAAGCTCCAACAGTAACCTGCGAAGATCCCTGATGTCCTGACTCACTGCCTAATTTGAGTGGCTCAACGCGTATGGCCTGGCTTGCTCCTCCTCCTTCAGCCCAGTGCCGGCATCACCTTCCCCCCCGACGAGAACATCTCTAAAATACCGCACCATTGATGTTTTACTCCCCTGAGCTCTTCCCGCAAAGCTCCCTTTCTTTGGCTCTCCAGCGCTTCCCAACATCGGCTTCTTTTGTTCCAGCATAGCCTCACGAAATTTCCTCCACCCCCAGCCCTTCTCCTTCTGGAATGCATATCACTTGCTTTCAACCACCTTGGTTATATTCCGATATCTCAATGTATCTCCCTCTGTAATTTGTGCGTCGTTGGGCTATAAAGCATCGAAATCCTTCTTCGGTAGCCTTATAAACCTCATCCTTTTTCCCCCCTCAAACACTCCTCAATCACTTCGCCAAACCATTTTACAGTCGAAGGACCCATATCTATTGAGTGCTCTACTTTCCAACCATGTTCCATAACACGCAGGAGCACCCCATCTTTCGACAATAAGAAACGCTTAGCTTCGATGATCACTTCTAATGAGCAACCCATAAGGGTCAGCTCAACTTAAAACCGCAAGTAACCACAGCAAAGAGCAGAAGAGAGAAAACAGTGCCGAGAAAAAAATCCCATGTGTACGTACGGAGAGAAAATCGCATGTGCCACTTTTTTTTTCCTCTTTTTCTAAGTTTCAACTAACATTAAAAGTAGAGCATTAACAATTTATAGAAATTTCGTTCTATAAAACATAAGAATTATTTATAACCATAACCATATTAAAGTACACGGTTGAATCAAAATCTACAAAAAAGACAATGATCATAAACGCACAAAAATTGTGGGTATTGACTTCTTTGCTAACAAAAGCAATACTTCAAGTATACATTCATCCTCATAAATATATAGTCATCCTTTAAGCTTAGAACTATCATCATTTCAACAGAAAGATTTGTAACCATCATTATTCACTTCATTTGAATTAATGCTCCATAATAGATACAATTAATATTTTTTGATTTTTATTAAAAATAAAAAAATGAAAATTCCGGATTAAAAATAAAAAAAGAAAGTTGTTTTTTGCACTTAAAGCAAGCTTTTGTAAATAGGTTTCACTTTTGGTAAGCGAAGTACACTTAAAGAGTGCTTATACCAACACTTCAAAAAAAAAAACCTTTCTTGGCTGTTACTCTTAGAATCCTGTTTTCTTTTTCTCCCCTTCTTTCCTATTGTGTAGTTTGTATTACCACGCATTAGTTGATAGGTCCTATAAGTCGAAAGAGTCTCTTTTTCTTTTTCCTTTTTTTTTTTTTTGTTGGAATCACAAAGTCGGCAGCATCACATGAACCTTGAATTCTTTTAGCCTATTGCAAAAAGGATTAGGGAGAAGATCTTTGTGGTAAAAAAGTATTAGATTTGGATATTTAAAATTTTAAGTATGGTCTTTGCTCTAAAAACTCAGATTCTTTATACAAACTTCAAGTTGATCCTACCATTTTTTTTTTCTTTTGATTTGTATCCTAATAATTTTGACGTGCATCAATTGATTTTCCAACAAGAGGACCACGTACGAGATAGAAAACGGTCATAGAACAAACCACGCAAGTTAACATGAGCTTCAAAATAGTTCTTACTTGTATTGGATCAACACGGAAGAAAATTCTCTGGACTCTGCGTCCATCTGGAAGACGGAATCCAACCCTACATATGAGGTTCTTATCACCCTTGGGCTCATCAGGCAGAGGTGGATATTTTGGCTTCTTAGAGGATGTTTCCTCCTCATCAGTAACAGTTACATCTTTGTTTTCAGCAGTCACCCCAAGGAAATCTTTTGTGCTTTCCATAGAAGCTGCCAGTGCTCGTTGCAGTTCCTCATCTTCTTCATTTGTTTGATCTGCAAGAAATCCCATTCATTTTGAAAAGATATATAAGAAGAATATCTCTTTATAACAAGACAAAAATCTAATAAGTTAATAGTAAACCAGAACTTAAAAGAATTTAACACATTTAAAATCTCCTGGATGTCATCTACATTAACACACCAATGCCTTGAAACTCTCACTTGCACAATACTTCCAACAACCACATCCATGTCAACTTTACAAGTCACGTCAGTTTGTGGATTTACTTTTCTGAGATCTCTTTGTAACTAAAGCATTTCTCTTGGAAAAAATTGTATTTTGTTGAGAAGGCAACCAAAAAAGCACAAGAAACATAAGCATTAACTTCAAAGCTAACATACACAATACATCATAATCCTAAATTAGATTATTATCCTCATCAGGAACATCATCATTATCATCAAAAGATGTGTAATCCACATCATTTTCCTCCTCTATTTCATCTACATTAATGGTCTAAACAAAACGCATAGTTACAAATATAACTTAAAAAGTATATTCTTTTGCACTTTAAGCTCACTAAAAACAATGGCCAAAATCCTGTAAATGCTCTTCATTTATGCTAAGCAAAGCGCTTTAACCTTGGGTCTTTTCTCTTAAGCACACTTGAAGCACTTTTACCAATACGGACCAACACCTTTACATACCTCTATTTTTTTGTGGAGAAGTCAAGGAACTTTCTCTTGGACGTTTATTAGACAAGGTTATGTGATGATCCTTTGGGCCACCATCGATGAAAGGTAACAGATCCTACAGTCAACGTGATATCGTTTAAGATTAACAGTGTCATAAGTCAAACTTGGGTACAATTCTTGTGAAGGCATGCAGCTGAAATACAGGACAGGAACATAAACTTATGTAACATACCTCTAGCAATTGCTGAGGTTGAACCATTCCACACCACAAGCGCATTTTTTGACCAGTTATGGGGTCAACGACAAGTACAACAGGAATTGAATCCAACTTGTAATATGTGCAAACCTTTCTGCCTTCAGTTGTATCATCATAGACCTATACTCACGAAACAAGTTCTGAGTGATTAAGTACAAAGAAATTGTAAGATATCAGAGATTAAAGATACTGGTCCTAAATTCCAAAAGTCCATTATTGATATATAGCATTCAGGTCGGTAGAAAAGATTTTCACAACTATCAAATCAGGTGGAAGTGAATAATAGAGGTCATGCACATTTGAGGCATCAAGTATCCTAGAATTTTTCTCTCTGTACACTTGCAAAAAATTTAATAGCAACGTGAAGGTTGGGGTCCAATGCTTTTCTCTTCTTCGTTGGTTGCAATGGGGCCCTGTAAAATTATCATTATTGATTTTAAGCCCTTCAAGTTTAAGAAGGAGAATGGAAGGATTACAGAGCGCAGTCATCGGGTCATGAAGCTCATTTCCTTTGATCAGGAGGCTCTGGGTTGGTTGGCAACAAAGGTGAGGGAGAGTGTAGCCTCTAGGTGCATCTGAGTTTCTCAAAACTCGTAGAAGGGGGGGGTCAAGTGCCACTGGTGCAGAGTCACCTCAACTCCCACGGCAAGTTTCTCCCAGTCTCGAAGTATGGTCATGCAAAGAGGCATGGGTTGATTGTGGTTCCGGCAGGGGGAAGGGTGGAGGGATTTCAGTGAGGCTATGAAGGAACTCTCAGCACCACCCTCTGTTTTGGGTGTGAGTGATAGAGATGATGGTGGAAAATCTTTGTGGCTTCCACCTTTGTTGGCGGTGCTTAAGCCTCATTCACAGTCGTTCAAAGACGTCCTTGTCAAGCCTCGAGCAATGCATCATGTAAGGATGGCAATTCTACCAAGGCTTGGAGAAGCTTCCACTTCGGTGAATGGTCGAGGATGCGAGGAAGGTGGTAGAGTCACTATGGGGCTAAATGAGAAAATTGTCCTTAGAGAGTTGGCCAAAATGGAGAGGTAAGTGGGCCCTTTGGCAGATCGTATAGCATGGTTGAAACACTGCGTCAAGGGTAAGGAGGCTTTGCATTCGGGCCTGGGCCTAGGCTTGGGCCAAACTCTATCAAGGACTTCTGTCATTGGGCATCACGAGTAGATGGGCCGGGCCGGGCCAAGGCCAAGTTTCAGGCCCAAAAACCAGTTTTAGGCCCAAAGCCATTTGGATTGAGAAGTCTTGGCCTTTGCCCGAGTTTCGACACCAAGTGGATGTCTTCTTCCGATGTCGTCGTCCGATGATATGCCGAACCTAGTCCCAACACAGAAAGGCTCACCGTTCGTCGACGAACACTTTGGAGGGCTGGTAAGGTCACTTTGTCGAGAGGAAACAGTACAACTCGAGGAAGGGGAGTTTTTGCCACAATCCGACAATGGAATAGTCTCTGTCAGGGAGATTAGCAGGTCTCTGGGGGGTCTCGTTGGGGGATCTTGCTTCAAAAAGGGGGGATCTGTCCTGATCAGGGAAAGAGCTAGAGGGTGTAGCTGCAGTCGAGATGGTGGTTATAAATGGTGGTTAGCGAAAAAGGGGATGATCTAAATGAGTTGGGCAACCCCACCCCTATATGTGTTGTTCCATCTTCTCCAGTTCCTAAATCTTCAGAATGGGTGCTGAAAAAGGTGGCAAGGTCCAGGGGCTCGTGGGGATCTCTTGTGTAGGCTTCGAAGAGCAATTCAAGGCTCTTTTAATTGCTATCGAACTTGGTCGATCTTTGGTAGTTAAGTCTTCAGCTAAAAGAGACAGAGCTAAAACGATTGCCATGCGTTATTAACTATGATAACAAGGGGGTAGCGTGGGGAGGGAAAGATTGAAGGGGTGGGGGAATAGTTTGTCTTATGAAGCCTAAAATCATATTTGGAATTGTAGGGGCATCAACGACGTTAATAAGCGACTTCACATTCAATCTCTCATTTGTAGCTGGAAAGCTGATATCGTATGCCTCCAAGAGACTAAATTGAGAGAAGTTGATAGGAATATCATTCAAAGTTTATTCAGGATCCTTGGGTTATTAGTATCCTTGGGTGCTTCAAGAGGGATTTTGTTGATGTGGGATACAAGGATGGTAGAATTAGTAGTATTGCTTCGGGAATTATTCAGTGGTTGTTTCCTTTAAGAATATTGTGGATGGGTGTAGGTGGGTCTTGTGGGAGTGTATGGGCCTAACATGGATAGAGAACATCAATTGTTGTGGGAGGAACTAGTGAGAGTGTATCATGTTTCGGATTCACCTTGAGTTGTGTATGGGAACTTTAATGTGGTTCACTTTCCTTGTTAGAAGGAGGGTGCTACTTCTTTGTCACAGGCCATGGAAGATTTCTCAGAACTAATTTTTTAACTCAACTTGATTGATCTTCCTCTAGTAGGGGTTTTTACACTTGGTCCAACAATAGAGGGGAGTCAAGATTGGACAAATTTTTAGTTTGGTTTGTTTTCTCAAATAATCTCATCTCATCTTATAATTATTACTTTCTCAAATTCTCATACAAAATAAAATAAATAGTTCAATTTTTTCAAATCCCAAAATAAAAATAATATTAAAAAAATATATAATAACAATATTTTATTTAATTTTTAATTTTTATCTCATATTATGTCATCTTATCTATGAAAACAAATAAGGCCTTAGTTTCTTCTTGAGAGACATTCTATCTGGACCTAAGCCAGTAGCAACTACCTCGGGTATGTTCTGATCATTTCCCCATTTTGTTAGATTGTGGTGACATTCACAAGGAACAACACTATTTCAAATTTGAAAATATGCGGCTTCAAATGACTGGTTTCAAGGAGAAGGTGAGGATTGGTGGGCCTCTTTTTCTTTTCATGTTACCCCTAGTTACATTGTCGCAAGCAAACTTAAAGCCCTTAAGATGGCTTTAAAGAAGTGGAATATCAAGACTTTTTGACATACAGATAAGTAAAAGAGTCTTTTGTGGAATGAGTTGAATTCTTTAGAAGTAGGGGATGTTAATGAGGAGTCCTCGTTGAGCAAGATTGAGGTGGCGTTTGAATAGAAATGGTTTGAGTTTTGTTGGAAGAAATATCTTGGCATCAGAAGTCCAGGTTGACTTGGTTGAAGGAGAGCGATAAATGCACTAAGTTCTTTTACAAAATGGAAAACTCCCATAGCGCAACAACATCATCGAGTTTCTACATTGTGGTAACACGGTGCTCCATGCCCCAACAGATATTCAAGACCATATAGTGAAGTATTTATGAAGACCTTAAAGAAACGGAGGTGTGGTGCCCTAAGTTGGATGGTTTACTTTATGATAAGATGGATGATAATGCAGCAAGTTGGTTGAAGAGACTTTTTGAGGAACTCAAAGTGCACAAGGTGGTAAGAGGTATGTGCAAAGATAAGGCCCCGAGCCCAAACGATTTTTCTATGGCTTTCTTCCAAGAATGTTGGGACATAGTGAATGATGATGTGATGTGGATTTTTCATGAGTTTCATCCTTGTCACGAGTTTGAGAAGTCCCTAAAAGCTACTTTTATCGCCCTCATTCCGAAGATAGCAGGTGTCATTGAGTTGAAAGATTTCCATCCTATTAGTTTGGTAGGCTGGATTTATAAAATCATTTCGAAGCCTCAAAATTTTAGCTAATCGAATGAGTTTGGTGATGGACAAAATTATTTCCAAGCCTCAAAACGTCTTTGTACATGGTCGGCAAATTCTAGATTTAGTATTGGTAGCAAATGAGTGCTTGGATAGGCAGTTACAAGATAGTCTTCCGGGAGTACTATGCAAGTTGGATATGGAAAAGGTATATGATCACATGTGCTGGGATTTTTTTATCTATATGTTGAGGAGGTGTGATTTCGGAGATAGGTGGCGTAGTTGGGTGAAACATTGTGTATATTCCGCTAGATTTTCTACTTTAGTTATTGGGGAACCTTGTGGTTTTTTATAGAGTTCTAGGGACTTGAGACAAGGGAACCCACTCTCTCCTTTTCTCTTTGTGATAGTAATGGAGGCTTTGAGTCACATGGTGGAGGCAGCAGCAACGGGTGGTTTCATTGCTGGTTTTTCTGTGGGCAGCTTATCCATTTCCCACCTATTATATGCAGATGACACCTTAATTTTTTGTGATGTTGATAGAGGACAACTCTAAGCTTTAAGGGCAGTTCTTCTTCGCTTTGAAACTGTTTCAGACTCAAAGTGAACTTGGAAAAGCCAGAATTGGTGTTGATAGGAGAAGCAGCAAACATCAATCAATTAGCAGTTTTGTTGGGTTGCAAAGTGGCATATCTTCCAATGAAATACCTTGGTCTCCCACCAGGAGACTTTGTTAAAGCAAAAAACATTTGGATGGGGTTGAAGAGAACATGGAAAAAAGGTTGGCAGGTTGGAAGCGACTTTACTTATTCAAAGGGGGGAGACTAACGCTTATTAAAAGTACCCTATCCGAACTCCCATCATATTTTCTTTCCTTATTTCCTTTACTGGTGAGAGTGGCCTACCGGATTGAAAATTTGATTAGGGACTTCCTGTGGGTGGTATAGGTGAGAAGCATAAATTCCATCTTGTGAGTTGGCAAAAGGTATGCTGCCCGAAGGAGTTGGGAGATTGGGGGTGCGCAACTTGGTCTTTTTTAATAAAGCTCTCTTAGGAAAGTGGTTGTGGAGATTCCAAATGGAAGGGGATTCCTTGTGGAGAAAGGTTGTGGATCGGAAGTGTGGATGCAATTGGAGGGGGTTGGTGTTCCAAAGAGGGAACTTATAGAGTGAGTCTTTGGAAATTTATTAGGAAGGGGTGCAAGGTGTAGATAAAACACATTATCTTTGCGGTGGGAGAGGGCACAAGAATCGTCTTTTGGTTTGACAATTGGTGTGGTGAGACAGCTCTAGTTCATGCCTATCCGGGTGTTTTCAGATTGGCAGAAAATCAGCAGGCCGTTGTTTCGGATGTGATGTGCCGATCCTCTCCAGAAATGCTCGTGACTGGGAAGTTGACAAAATAACTAGTTTTTACAGCTTCCTCTATTCCAAGTCGATAGGAGGAAATGGGCAAGATAGAATACTACGGAAACATTTGGGGAACAATAAGTTCTCTGTTAAATCCTTTTACGTGTTGGTAGCTCACGCCTATTTTGTTTCCTTGGAAGGGCATTTGGAAAGTTCTTGTGCCTCCTAAAGTTGTTTTCTTCACCTGAACAGCAGTCTTAGGAAAGATTTTAACAGTGGATAATTTGAGGAAAGATGGGATGATTGTGATGGAATGGTGCTACATGTGCAAAAACAATGGTGAGTCGATTGAGCACCTTTTTCTACATTGTGAGGTGGCAAGGGAGCTTTGGGAATGTATTCTTAGTAGAGCTAGGCTTTCTTGGGTCATGCCTAAGAGAGTGGAGGAACTTCTTGCATGTTGGTTTGTGTTTATTGTGGTGTATTTGGATGGAATGAAATGAGTGTTATTTCAACAACAATGAGAGAAATGTGGGGCATATTTGGAATTACTTTGTAACTACTTTAGTTGAATGGTTTGCTGCTATTGTACTAAAAAGGAGGGGAGGGGAGGGGGGAGGGGAGGGGGAATGTTCAAGAGTTTTTGTTCTCTTTTTAGCTTTCCAGAATGTGGTTAGGTGTCTCTTTTGTATATTTCATGTGTACATGGGCCGAGCCTAGTTTTATTCAATTAATACTTTAAAAAAAAAAAACTTTCCTAGAAAAAGTAGTCACGTCTTCAATGGAACTGGCAACTGAAATTATGTCTGTTAATATCATTAGGAAAGAAAAATCGTATCATAGGAAGAAAATGAAGTCTAGAGTAAGAAAAAAAGCTCACTGAAACTTCAACATCCCAAATTTCTAGACATTAAAAAAATAATTGAGCATAAACGCTGCGTATTGAGGATGACCAGTCCGAATTGCCTCTAGAGCTCAACTACTGGCCATCAGAGTAAAAGATGGCCAGGATCTTATATGGAACTCCATTGTAAAGAGAGCACATTTTCTAAAGCAATTACAAAGATGGGAAAGCAAATTCCCTTAGTGCAGGTGCATCTGTTATGTTTTGAAGACAACAACTGGAGCTAATTATTACAAAGCCAAGGAAACTAAATATAATTTCAACGTATCTACTTTATGCTAATCAATTGCCAGAAATTGGAAAAACTTAATCCACCCATCCAAACTGCCATTGCCCTCATTATTTTTGTCGCAGGCATCAAATTTATCTTGGTGCATGACAACATTTCATTGACTCAACACCCCTAAAAAGATCCCCTAACCTAAAAGATCAGCATGTTAGCTAAGTGGTTTAAACTGGCACAAACATTATATTAAAACTTGGCCAGAAGTCTATTTGCCCACAACTGAATTCATGACATTCACCTTCATAGTTTAATAGCATCTTTCCTAATAGTGCCATTCAACTGTCACACACCACTCCCCCTTTTCTTTCATCATCATGCTTGATAATCTAAGCTACAAATGCCAAGAAGGCATTTCAATGGTTAATAACCACCTTTAATTTACTGATAAAAAAATCATTAATAACCACCTGAAACCCAAATTGATGCTCAAAAGCTTTTTTTATGTTTCCTTATTATTGATAAGATTTTATGTATCATCCAATTTTTTTACTTCTTGAACTATGGACAAGGGACGAGATTTTTTTAACGCTTTTGCTTAGCATTTGAAGCTTTTTAGTGGAATTGAAGATGTTAGAAACACCATATGATTACTCATTTCAATTATTCAACTTAGTGAAGTAATTTCAAAATATTCAGAGAACTGCCATCACCAAGAAGGCCTGGCTAGGGCCTTTTGCAACAAGTACCAAAACACAATCACATGAGAAACTGCAAATTGTTTGGGGCACTTGCTACATATATTTGGTCAATTCTATTATATGTTCATCCAGCCTTACTTTCCAACTAGACTTGCTTGTACAGGATATTCTGTATGAAATGAAGAATTAACTGGACATAGGAAAAGAAGCACATATCACAACATTGGAATCTACAAAGGCATCATACTGACCTGCCAGAAGATAAAATTGGTATATATAGTTTGAGAAACAGCTTCATTTGCCCATGTATCCCGATTAAGCTTCACAAAGAAAAATAATGGTACCAAGTGAGTATGCTGATAAATAATAACATAATGATGAACAAAGACAAACTAGAATATTTAGAGACTACCATATGAGAACTGAATTCCTTGGTTGATTGCAAGTTTACGAGGAGCCATTTGTCTTGGGCAGAAGCAGCATCTTTTGCCTGCATTTGAGTATGAGGGTGATGAAAATCCAACTAGTAAAAGCACTGAAGCAGATCGAGGAAAAAAGTGAGGATTGCGTCTTATCTGTTTTTGATAGGTTATCACCCAAATATCATCAGAATAACCAAATTATCATTTTCAAACTGTCGAAAAATATGTTATTGTCCTATTTCATGTGCTGTGCACAAACAAAATCAGAAGGATTTTCCCAGAGATATAATGACAAAAATGCTTAAAAGCAATTTGCTTCAAAACAAAAAAAGATAAAAAGACATGGAAAATGAGGCACCATTAAATTGAGAGACAGTATTCCATGGGTATTTTGGGCTTGAGGTATTTTGGATAATTTTCTTGGGCTTGTTGGGTTTTTCATGGAATAGGTGTTTTCAAGCATTCATGGGCTAGGTGTTTTCTTGTATACAACTAGTGTACTTGTTTACTCCTTTTGATATATATAACATTTTTACTTATCAAAAAAATAAAATAGAAAACATTCTATAGGTCACCTAAGGTAGAAGATAGTGACAAAAACATAATGCATTCAGCCAGCATCAACAAGGTTTAATCCCAACTTCTCATCTACCCTGCTAAATAGGGCTGTTCATCCGAGTTCCAAATCCGAGATTCCGGATAATTAATTTTCTTAAATCTTTTAAAACAAATTTGCCAAAACTATTAAAAAATTAAAATTAAAAAAAAAAAAAAAAAAAAAAAAGACAACTGGGTTGGGTTATACCCAACCCAAATGAAAAGGCCTAACTAAACATACAAAACAATGAGTTCAAAAAATACCGTGTTTTTGTTGAATCAAGTCACAGTACCTTGAATAATAGAATTCTTCCCATAATCATACTTCAAGACATAAACTACATTGTAAAGGCATGAAAGAACTCAAGGGTGTACTATAGAGCATAAAAAAAGGCATGTGAAATAGGCTCTCTCTGTACATGTGATTTTTCTTTCTGCACTGTCTTCTTCTTCCTCTCATCACTGAGATTACTTGTTTTCAAGTTTTATCTACTGTGACCCTTATGGGTCGTCCTTCAGAAGTGATCATTGAAGCTAAACATTTCTTATTGTTGAAAGATGGGGTGCTTCTATGAGTTACGGAACGGGGTTGGAAAGTAGAGGATTTCAGTGCTTTATTGCTCAACGACACACGAATCATAGAGGGCAATAAATTGAGATATATAAATATAACCAAGGTGGGCGAAAGAAAGTGATATGCATTTTTGAAGGAAAAAAGGGTTGGGGGTGGACGAAATTTCGTGAAGTTATGTTGGATCAAAGGAAGCTGTTGTTGGGAAGCACTGGAGTCAAAGAAAGGGAGCTTTTCGAGAAGAGCTCAGGCGAGTAAAAAACCAATGGTGCACTCTCACAGCCGCTTAGGGGCAGAAGGTCCCGGGGAGGGGGGGGGGGAGAAGATGCCAGCATTGGGCGGCGAGAGGAGCAAGCCAGGCCATACGCGTCAAGCCACTCAAATCAGGCGGCGAGTCAGGACATCAGGGAACTTCGCAGGTTACTGTTGGAGTTTCAGGGACAAGTCTTGTATCTACAGAGGGGGATGACTGAAGTGGTCAGAGTTGTTTGCCCTTTTAAGGAAAGGGAAGAATCGGGTTTTAATAAGGGGAAGAAACATGTTGACGGGCTGAAACAGAAGGCTAATGTGATTGGGCCTGTGATCCTGCCCATTACGCTACTTAAGGCAAAAGAATTGAGACCATCGGCTAATGGGGCTAGGCTATCCTAGCCCAAGGCCCAATAAAATAGAAAGGGCTCAATTTTTTATCCCAGAGGAGGAGGTTTGGGTCAATCTTTGGGCCGACGCAATCTAGGGCCCAACCCAATACACCAAGAGATGTTAGAGTCAGGTGGAGGGCCTAGGTCCAAATCAGACCTGACTCTACCCAAGGACACATTGCACAAAGACGAATACCCTATTTCATCTTGCGGCGAGTTGGCTGGCCTCATATTCATGCTAGACTCAGTGCCAATAGCAAGAAAACCAGTGAAGGAGGCATAGACAGGGTTGATGGTGGGGAAGGAGACCCCCCACGAGATCATGCCCGTTCAGTGCACCCATAATGCCATTTTCAAGTTCGGAGTCCAGCTTTCTCCGTCAAAATCATCTTAGAAAGCACCAACAATGGGAGGAGAACCATTACTGGCTGCAAACACTTTAAGTCAAAGTTTTGATGATTTTTTGTTGGAAGTTTCGGAGGAAGACTCAGAAACTTCAAAGGATTTGGACGATCTTATGCAATCAGTGGAGGATGAATTATTTCTCCTTGAGAAGGGGTGAGCAGCTAGGCCTTGAAGAGATTTCAAGGGAGAGGAGCTTTATGGGAATCCTCCGCCACTTAAATATTTTTTTTTTTTTATAAGTATACTTAACTATTTTTTCCCTTACCTAAACTCGGACTGGGTTATTAATAAGGCTAGAGAGATGCAACATACAATGGGGATCGAGTGTGAAGGGTATAACGAGCAATTTGAGGCATTATTAACTGCTATTGTAGCGGGTCATCAACAAAAGAGAAAAGGGGTATCAAAGAAAACAGTGGAGCTTAATTGTCTAACTTGGTCTATGAATTCAGATGGCAGTCCTAGTAGGGATAGGGTTAAGGATAGGGGTGATACCTGCCCAGGCGGGGCGGGGCACCCCTACCTCCGCCCCCCGCCCCCCGCCGCCCCCGCCCCCGCCTACACAGGGGCGGGGTACCCCGTCCCACAACGGGGTAGCGGGGTGGGAGCCCATCCGCCCGCCCCCCGCCCCACCCCTATAAAGCCTTGGCCCATTTCGCAATTTTGAGTATTTTCAGCCCAGATCAAGTTTTCAAGTCATTTTTAGCCTAAAACACCACCAAACCTGATTTAAACACACAATTATATATTAAAAAATATTCCGTATTCCATTACTAAAGTCTAAAGTCACTTAAAAAAATCACTAAAATAATAAAACTTAAAATAAAGACTAAGTTATTACAAATTTATAATAATACAAATTAATCTTATAAAATTATAAATTGTGCTATTAACTATTAACATTACAATTGACAAATACTACTTCTAACTTTCTAAGAATCTAAATTCTAAACTAACAAAATCATTTTACATAACATTAATGATTTATTAATATATATAATTATATATTTTTATTTATATATATATATATTTATATTTATATATAAGGAAATGCGGGGGTGGGGGCGGGGTAAAAGCGGGGCGGAGGGACCCCTATACCATCCCCACCCCCACCTTAAGTGTAGAAAGCGGGCAGGAGGACCCCGCCTCCCACCTGTGGGGCTGGTGACTCCGTCCCCGCACGGCGGTGCGGGGCAGAATGCATGCAAGGCAGTGGATGCGGGTACCCGCTGCCCACTCCTAGTTAAGGGGAAAGGGCGGGTTGTTTACCAAAGAAGCCTAAGATGGTATCCTAGAATGTTCGTGGACTTAACAAAGCAAATAATCGTCTACGGATTCGGCATTTGCTTCATGAATGGAAAGTGGACATAGTGCGTCTTCAGGAGACAAACTGAAGAGGGTCAACAGAAATACAGTGCACAGTTAATGGAGTGGGAGTCATGTGGATTGGGTGTATTTGCCTTCGATGGGAGCCTTGGGTGGAATTATGGTGATATGGGATAGGAGGGTGGTGGTAAAAAGTTTGGGAGGTATATGTTAGCTGTTTCTTTCAAGAGCGTGTTTGATAATTTTTTGTGGGCTTTTACAGTTGTCTATGGGCCAAATGCAGACATTGAAAGAAGAATTTTGTGGGAAGAACTCGCAGAGGTGTATACCTGGTGGGACCTCCCTTGGTGCATAGGGGGTCAACGTGGTTAGGTTTCCAAGTGAAAACTCCAAAAGTAGAAGAGTAAGGCCTGCAAGTCTAGAATTTTCAAAGTGTATCTTCAACCTAAACCTAGTAGATCTACCACTCACTGGGGGACCAGCCACATGGTTGAACAATTAGACTATGCCCTGTTTGGATCGTTTCTTAACATCTTCAGAGTTCAAAAACTATTTCCCGGATGCTTGGCAAAAACGTTTGGATCATTTATCTTCAAATCATTGGCCTATTTTACTTTATTGTGGCGGTCTTCACAGTGGTTGTAGGTACTTCAAGTTTGAGAACACGTGGCTAAAAGCTAAAAGTTTCATAGATTGAGTTAAAACATCGGTAGACTTCTTACCAGTTCAATGGAACCCAAAGTTTCATTGTTGCAAATCAATTGAGGCATTAAAGAGAGACCTGAAGCAGTGGAATATACAATCTTTTGGAAATATCGGAGAGAATATAAACCTCAAGAGGATGGAACTTCAAGAGCTCAAGAGGCAACAAGAGGGTCATACTTTTACTGAAGAGGAACAAATGCAGAGACCTATTTAATAGAAGATCTAGAGAGGATGATATTATTAGAGAAAGTATCTTGGCGTAAAAAATTAAGAGCACTATAGTTAAGGGAAGGAGACCGTAGTACAAAATTCTTCCATCGGATTGCAAACTCTTATAGAAGAAATAATATTGAGGTTCTGAAAATTGACGAGATAGAGTGTAGAGAGGAAGGGATTATTTAGAACCATGTCATTGATTTCTTTGAGAAGCTTCTCAAGGAGAGGGAGGGTTGGAGACCTACCCTCGATGATCTCGTTTTTTATTCTGTTGGATCTAGTGATGTAGTTCGGTTGGAGAGAGATTTTGAGGAGGAAAATGTGCACAATGTGGTGAAGAAAATGGTAAAAGATAGGGCTTTGGGACCCGATGGTTTTTCTATAGGCTTTTTCCAAGATTGCTAGGATGTAATAAAGGAAGACTTAATGAAGGCGTTCCAAGAGCTACACAAGGAAGGGAAATTTGTAAAAAGTCTGAACACAACTTTTCTTGCGCTAATTCCCAAAAGAGCAGGGGCAATTAAGATCTGAGAGTTTCGGCCAATCAGTCTAATAAATAGCGTGTATAAGATTATATTAAAGGCAATGGCAAATCAACTGAGCGATGTAATTGGGAAGATTGTCCGCACTTGATTCTCTAAATAGGGGTACTACTAATATTTCTTATTTGTCGTTTGCAGATGATACGCTTATTATGTGGGAGGCTGATAAGGATCAAGTGCAAACTTTAAGGGCTTTCCTGCTCTATTTTGAAGCTATTTCCAGGTTAAATGTGAACTACGAGAAATCTAAAATGGTGCCGATTGAGAATGTACCTAACATGCTGGGTTTGGCTGATTTGTTGGGTTGCAAGATAGCCTCATTCCCAATGAAGTACCTGGCGCTTCCATTAGGGATCCCAGCGAGGACGAGTACGATTTGGGACACAATGATAGAAAGAACAGAAAGAAAACTGGCAGAATGAAAGAGAATGTATTTGTCAAAAGGAGGGCAGATCACCTGGATCAAGAGTACCCTAACCTTCCTACTTATTTTTTTTTTTATCTCTATTCCTATTCTGACAAGGGTGGCCGCCAGAATCGAGAAGTTACAACATGACTTCTTGTGGGAAGATTTGGAAGAGTCAAGTTCCATTTAGTCAAATGGGAAAAGGTGTTGTCCGATTTCTAGTGGTGGGTTGGGCATTAGAAATTTGAGAATATTTAACCCAGCACTACTTGGCAAATGGCTATGGAAATATAATAAGGAACCAGAAGCCGTATAGAAAAGGGTGATTAAAAACAAGTATGGTGATATAGGTGGTAATTGGTGTACTAGAGAGGTGAGAGGACATTATGGAGTGGGGCTATGTAAACATATTAGAAGAGGGTGGGGGGCTTTTCATAGTTACTCAAGGTTTAAGTGTGCACAGGTTCTAGGATTAGATTTTGGAAGGACATGTGCAGTACAAGAGCATTACTAGATTCATTTTCAACACTTTTACAGATTACAAGCACTAAAAATGCAGCGGTGGAGGAGGTTATGGGGTTCTTGGGTGACAGGGTCCTTTGGAACATAAACTTCAGCCGAGTGGCACAAGACTGGGAGTTAAGCATTTTTGCATATTTTTATAGCCTCGTATATTCTATCCATCCGAACAACTAGCATGGGTCATACCAGTGAATCATCTACTTTTACACTGTGACACAATCAGAGTACTTCGAGATGAGGGTTTTTGTAGATTGGATTTAGCGTAGGTCATGCCTAAGTCCGTGGTGGCAACTTTGGCATCCTGGACTTCCATCCACGGCTTGCAACAAATCAAAGCAATATGGAAGATAATCCTATTTGCATTATGTAATGTCTATGGCAAGAGCACAATGAGCGGACATTCGAGGATAAGGAGAGATCAGGAGAAGAGCTCAAAGTTCTCTTTTTTAGAACTCTTTGTACGTAGGCCATTGTCGTGGACTTTAATGGCATGGACCTACATGATTTTTTTATGTCAAATGCCCCTACCTAGTTAAGAGCCCTCGTACCTGTAACTGGCATTTTGCCAATTCATTGATTAATAATACTTGTTTACTTATCAAAAAGATATATTAATCAACAGTTGTATAGCAAAAAAAAAAAGATAAAGCATGAGTACCCCTGAAAAAGATCAAACAAAAGCCTATACTTTTAAACACCAGTGTATGATCACTCATCTGTTATAAAATTAACTTTATAGAGTGCTAGCATGCACACGTACCTTTTCAAAGGGTCCATGGAACATCAAATGAAAGGGAGGACGGTATAAAGAAGCAAGATTATCTCGAGGATTATCGGATGTAGATGAAGCACCTTGGTCCGATTCCCAGACCTCAGGACGCTTCATTTCCTCATCAAAATTACGGAATGCAATTAATGAACTTGGTTCACGTGATGGATATCCCACCCTTGATGCTCTAGATGAAAATATCAAAGAAATGTCACAATTTAATGAATGTAGAATGAACAAACTGGCCCCAAATGCAATAAATAGAACAGAAAACAACACTACATGTCAAGCTGCAACCAAAACAATAGGAAAAGATGCACAAAGCTTAAAACAGATAGCTAGAACACATCAAACACTTAAGTTACTCAAAGAAACCTCTTATGAAGCAAGGATACTACAAAACCCTAATATGACAGTGTGTAGTAAACATGGATACAGCTCAAACAGGAGAAAATCCTAACCCAAAGTGTCAAAAACTTAAAAAATTACTCTAGTGTCTCAAAAATGTCCAAAAATGCTCATGACATGAGATGAGAGGCATGACACAATAAGAACACAACTGTCACTTGAAATGGGAAAAAAAGTGACACAAAACTAAGACAGACCCAAAATCTCTCACCCTGTCAATTTCTCCCTCTCATCTCAATTGTTCTGCTAATGCTCACCAAGAATCAATCTCCCACGAGCAATTGCAACTTGTTTTCTCTCTACCAATGATGTCCTCTCTCATGATTAATCCCAATTCTCAGATTTAAAAACTTGTGTTAGCAAGTGGATTGGTACTAGGCGTGAAGGATCCTGCTGGGGTCATGGACTGCTGCACTTCTGGGTATACTGAGACTCATACCACTACAAGACATTGTGCCAGCTCCACATACCAAGAACAAGCCTTCACTACCTCTCTCTCCTCTTGAATCCTTTTTGTTTCTCTCTCTATTGGTTTTAATTTAAATGTTTTAGTTGTGTATTATTGTTAGTTAACTCACTCTAATTCTACCAAGAATATGCAAATGGTGGGTTGGATGATCATGCTTCATTCTGGAAATGGCACCACATCATTGAAGCACAAGCCTTTGTAAAAAGAACTATCAAAGAGACGTTGATCAGATGACACCGATTTCTAATGAGGAAAAAGTGTATATGATACTTGCCAAATCTTGATGGGAAAAATAAGGTCAGTATTTTCAGTTTCCTAGGTTTTAACTTTTATGTATCGACTGATGTGTTTGGTATGTTCAATTCCAATGGGAGGTATATCCATCTTCTGCACCTTTACATCCAACTCCCAAGCCTAGCCATTAAGCTTTTTGCACACCCATAATCATCTTGTTACTGATAGAACTAGTAGTACTTTCTATAGATACTCCATTCACTCGCTGATTTGAGACATGACTCCTAATCGTATGTTAGATTTTAGTATTTTACAGACTAATATTTGATATTTAACAACGTAGTGAAGACTGCAAGAAAAGGCAAGCACAATGTGGATTATGGAAAGGGATCCCAAGCCTTTAACTTGATGATGAGGACACAAGGACTGTTCTATTTGTGAGATGGTAATGGTAATGAGTATGAGATTGTCACAGTTGTATCAAGATGAAGACATTCTTTTTTTCCTTTTGTTTTCTTTTTCAGTTTTTGTAGATCGTTAATTTGTGATGTCATAGATGATTCTCCTCTAAATATGGACGATAGTTTATTTCCATTGTAGCCATCATTTTAAAGAGTTCTGAATTTGCACATTTTTTGTCTATTGTAAGAATAGGATTCTTGAAGACCATAATTCAAGGGATGATGATATGCCAGAAGAAGATATTATGCCCACTAGTTCACTTAACTTTTGTACATGCTTTGTATTGTTTTTCATGTTGCTCTAATTAGTGTAGAGCATGTATTGATCTTTTGAGTACAGTTGCAGAATTTCACTAAACTTTCTCATTTTTACTCTTAGCACCAGCAACTCTACAGCAATTACTACATCAAAAGCTCTCTCGTTGCTTTACAAATTTCTAGCATCTCCACCAGCAATCTTGCCACTTGTACCTTAATCAACTCATCTTCCTATCAAAGACACCCCTAGGTTCACTAGATTGGTTAAACGCATAAGTAAATTACCACCTACTAAAGCCTCTACACTTGAATATAAATATACAAAAATACATCAGAATTACATTCAATGCCAAAAGAACGGCTTGTGAAACATTTCATAAGATGGTTTTAAAGGCCTGACACACTGGGTGCACTTAAACAAAAATGCCACTGAGAGTGTAGGTGCACAGCGTAAGAGCACATAAGATTGAAGTGCACACCTTTAACAATTAACCTATAAAATCAAAAGATCAATAAAGCAATAAAAAGGACTTAAAAATCAAGATAGTAATATATTTAGCCATTAACTCTATTTGTCAGAATGCAATTAAACAAGACAATCAAGTGATAAACCAATCATATGCAATGCAATGCAATCCTTAAGTATATATCATCCACATCATTAAGCATAGAAGCATCAACATTGTCATCAAAAGATTTGTAACACTCATCACAGATATTAATGGTTTAAACCGATGTTTTATATCTTTGTTTCAAGAAACTACAAAAGTATGTTTTTTGTGTTTTAGCCTCATTAGAAAAAGCATAAAAAAGCTCGCTTAATGTGCTTTTGTTAATGCACTTCACTTTTTGATAAGCAAAGTGCTCCGGTGTCGCACCAAAAATTGTAGTGCTTCAATTTTTTTTGGAAACCACGGTTTCTATTTTAAATTTTTTTAATGCGGATGTAAAAGATCCCTTATAATTTTTCCTTTGTTTATTTTTGTTGTGATCCATTCTTTCACAAAGTGAATTTCTTTGTATGGTCAATGGCTTTAAGGAAAATCCCGACAATGAAAAAAGTTGTGGGGGGCACACATCTAAGTTGCTGAAAGCCCTATCTTCTTCTTTATAAAAGTCACTTATGCCTAGACCCCTTCTATCTATCTCTCCATTTCATTCTTTCTCAGCTCACACCACTAAAAGCCTCTCTCTCTCTATCTCTCACAATAACACATTTTGTCTCACCTCACCAAAGACCAGAAAGCTCTGTTCCTCTCATCCATCTAATTTGCACTCACAAAGACAAGCCAGCCTGCCATACGCCATATCTTGCTCTGTTTTTCCTTCACGGCCTCTCTTGCTCAATTTGTTATGCGAGTTCTTTCAGCAAGACTGAAAGTTAGGCAAGTTCCTCTTCTTCCAATGTTCTTTTCCTTCCTCAAGTTCTCCCTCTCTCCCTCTCTTCTTCAAACTTAGTTCTCTCTTGCACCAAGCTCTCTCTCTCTCTCTCTCAATATCATAAAAGTACAAGCTTAAACTCACGACATATCTAAAGGCCAAGTAGGTACTCTCTATCTTTAGGTTTCCACCTCTCTTGTCGAGCCCTCTCTTTGCAAACCGACAGAGCAAGCTCACTATTCTCTCTCACACATCTCTGCACTGAAAAAAGACCACACCAACTCCTATGTTTTCTAGGTTCTCGTCTCTCTCCCAAATTCACATAAATGAATAGTTAGCTAACCATGTCATGACCATCATCTTTGCACGACCAACAAGACTATGTGAGCTTTTGTTCCTCTGTCTCTATTTCTATCTCACGCAGTCTCTTCCTTTGTTTCTCTCTCATTTTGTCTCTTGCACGTCTCAGGGCAATGCATTGCTATGAATGGAATCCCATATTGCTTGGGAGGAAAAAGTTTTTACTCTTTATACTAGTTTCAATGAGCTCCAATTGTAATATTGACTAATCCTTAGGAGTATAGGCCCAAGTGTGGCATGGGCTTCCATTCGGACATTACGATCATTGAAGCCTAGAGAATTCCGACATCAATCCTATGGTATAAAGTGCACAAAACGCGATTTTTTGAGTTCGATAACCAACTTTCAATCACAATAGAGAACCAAAAACCGCCGATGAAAGGTGGGGAAGTGTTATTACAGTCAGGAAATATACCCAAACAGTCCGATGACTTATTGGATCTGACTGACGACGAATCTAAGGATTTGATGCTTTCGATGGAGGACGAGGCTTTCTCTTCAGAATCAAGGCAGGGGCTAGAGGATATTGAGGAGTTTCATAACCCCAATCCTTTGAGCTACTATTTCCCTGATCAAGGATCAGATTCGGTGATGCATAGGGTAAAAGGGATTCACCAAATAGTAGGTATTAGGTGTGTTGGCTATGAAGAACAATTCATGGCTTTACTAATAGCCATTGAAACGGGACACAAGTCTAAACGTCATGGGGAATCAAAGCAAGTTAAGGAACTTAAACGGTTGGAATGGTCTATGAATCCGAAGAGCAGTTAGGGAAGGGCGAAAGGAAAGAGGTCAGTCATTCTCCAATGAAGCCAAGGATTGTGTCATGGAACGTCCGTAGACTCAAGAAGGCAAATAAGCATCTTCGGATACAAAATTTGCTTCGTGAGTGGAAAGCGGACATAGTGTCTTCAAGAAACGAAATTGAAGCTTATGGATAGGAGATTGATTCAAAGCTTGTGGATGTGGGATAGGCGGGTGATGGACAAAGTGGAGTACATTGTATCTGGTTTATTTAAATGTGTCTGATAATTTTTTGTGGGCTTTTGCAAGTGTCTATGGTCCCAATCTTGATGCCAACGAATGACTCTTGTGGGAAGAATTAGAAGGGCTACACAATTGGTGGGAGGTTTCATGGTGTATTGGTGGTGACTTCAACATTGTTAGAGTTTCTAGTGAAAATTTCGAAAATAGAAGAGCCAGGCACGCTAACCTGGAATTCTTCGAGTGTATCTTTGACTTGAATTTGGTGGCTCTACCCCTTGCTAGGGGGCCAGCTACTTGGTGCAATAATCAGACTTCGTCAAAGTTGGATCATTTCCTTATTCCCCCGAGCTGGAAAGCCATTTTCCAAATGTGTGGCAATTGGATCGCTTATCTTCGGATCACTGGCTTATCTTGCTATTGTGGAGGACTTCGGAGTGGACGTCGATACTTTAAATTCGAGAATATGTGATTGAAGTAAAAAGGCTTTGAGAATAGGGTAAAACAATGGTAGACTTCCTACCAATTCTGTGGATCACCTAGTTTCATCTTTGCAAGCAAGTTGAAAGCTTGAAAGAGCGATTTGAAGTTACGAAATACTCAAGTCTTTCGGAAACATAGGGAAGAACAAGAAGGCCAATATGAGGGATATTCGAGAGGGCGCAAGAAGGAAGGCTACTTACTCATGAAGAGCTCGTGTAAAAGACTTCACTGGTGTCTGATCTAGAGCAAGTGATTTTACATGAAAAAATATCTTGGCGACAAAAATCAAGAGCATTATGGCTAAGAGAAGGAGATCGTAGCACAAGATTTTTTCATAGAGTTGCAAACTCTCATCGAAGGAATAACAACATTGAGGTGTTAAGGATTGATTGAATTGAATGCACAAAGGTTGGAGTTATTCAAAATCATATTGTCGACTTCTATGAGAATCTACTCACAGAGGAGGAGGAATGGAGACCTAACCTTGATGGTCTAACTTTTGACACTATAGAACTTGATGATGTTGCTTGGTTAGAGCAGGCATAGGAGGAAAAAGAGGTGGTCAATATAATTTGGAAAATAGTTAAAGATAAAGCCCCCCGGCAGGATGGGTTCTCTATGGGTTTCTTCCAAGAATGTTGGGAGGTGATTAAAGAAGACCTTATGAAGGTGTTTCAGGAACTGTTCACGGTTGAGAAATTTGAAAAAAGGCCCAACAATACCTTCCTTGCTCTTATTCCCAAAAAGGTGGGGGCTATGGAAATTAAGGACTTTCAACCTATTAGCTTAGTGAGCTAGGTTAGATTATTTCGAAAGTGCTTGCTAATCGTCGAAGTGAAGTTTTTGGAAAGATTGTCATTAAATCTTAGAATGCCTCTATAAAAGGCAGGCAAATCCTTGATGCGTTCTTATTACTAATGAATATATCAACAGCAAAATGAAAGCAGGAAGTACAGGGATCTTGTGCAAACTTGATATGGAAAAAGTGTATAATCACATTAATTGGGATTTTCTTTTGCATCTAATCAATAGGTGTGGTTTTGGAGAAAGGTGGAGGTTCTGAATTAGGTGGTGTATAACTACTGAAAGATTCTCGATGCTGATTAATGGTTGCCCTGAAGAATTATTCTCAAGCTCTCGTGGTTTGAGACAAAGCAATCCATTATCTCCTTTGTTGTTTGTTATCGTCATAGAAGCGCTAAGCAGGATGCTCTCGGCCTTGGTGGATAATGGTGTTATAAGTGGGTTTTCGGTTGAGACCCCCACTCGAGGATTTACTAACATATCTCATTCATTATTTGCAAATAACACGCTTGTCCTTTGTGAAGCTGATCAAGATCAGATGCGAGCTTTGAAGGCCTTATTTCTCAACTTCGAAGCTGTGTCAGGCTTCAAAATGAACTATGACAAATCCAAGATAGTGCCAATTGAAGATGTTCATAATATGCGAGAGTTGGCTAGAACTCTCAGATGCACGATTACGTTTCTTCCTATGACATATTTCTTCCTTTGGGATCAACATCAAGGGCAACCACGATTTGGGATACAATTATTGAAAAAGTGGAGAGGAAATTAGCAGTGGAAGAGGATGTATTTATCCAATGGGGGTCGGGTCACTTTGATCAAGAGCACCATTTCCAATTACCTACATATTTCTTATCTATTTTTCCTATATCGGCTAGTGTGGCAAGTCAGCTAGAGAAGTTACAACGTGACTTTTTGTGTTTGTGGGGTGGCTTGGAGGAGGAATTCAAGTTCCATTTGGTCAAGTAGAAAACAGTTTGTAGTCCTATATCAGTTGGTGGGTTGGGAATCCGAAATCTGAAGATGTTCAACCATGCGTTATTTGGCAAGTTGTTGTAGATATATCATCAGGAACCAGAAACCCTATGGAAAATGATGATTGAACGCAAATAAAGAGAGGGGGGGTGGGAGCACAAATGAAGTCAAGGGGCATGTGGGGTGGAGGTGTGGAGAAAACATAAGTGGGTGGGGGGCGTTTAAGCAGCACACGAGGCTACATTTGGTTTGGATATTTGGTTTGGAGACAAGGCACTTAAGGTTTTGTTCCCCACCCTCTATCAGATTGCGAGTGAAAAGGATTTCAGTGTGGCAGAGGCGGTGGGGTTAGATGGGGGTGGTTCACTTGGAACATTAATTTCAATGAAGCAGCGCAAGACCGGAAATTGAATAGTTTTGTGGATTTCTATAGCATCATTTATGCTCAAAGACCAAACTTCCAGAGTGCAGATGACTTGTAGTGGACCCCGGCAAGGAGGATGATATTCAACGTTTGATCCTTCTATAAGATTCTGTCACAAGCACCTGAAACTCAATTTCCTTGGAGAAAGATTTGGCGCCATCAGGCACCCTCGAAAGCAATTTTTTTGTGTGGACAACTGCGTTAGGCAAGATTCTCACAAGAAACAACATAAGGGAAGGAAGGATTATCATTGCGAACTGGTGTTGCCTGTGTCGGAGTGGGGGTGAGTCGATGAGTCTTCTACCATTACATTGTGACAACAAAGGGTGCTATGAAACGAGATTTTTTGTAGATTGAAACTTGCATGGGTCAAGTCGAAAACTGTGGTGGCAGCAATGGCACATTGAACATCTATACAAGGCACGAGACAGATTAAAGCTATCTAGAAGATAATCCCTATTTGTATTATGTGGTGCCTTTGGCTATAGCGTAACGATTAGACATTTGAAGACAAGAAAAGATCACGGGGTGAGCTTATTGTTTATTTTTTATGACTTTCTGTACTTAAACCATTGCCGTGGATTTTAACGGCATGGACTTTCATGCTTTTCTTGTTTCTATGTGCCAAGCTATAGGCATTGTACTCTCTGTAATTGGCTTTTGCTGATTCATTGATTATTAATACACTTTTACTTATCAAAAGAAAATAAGTACCATATTCAAATTACTCCATATAGTGGCACATGAATATAAGATATCAAAGCATTGCAAAATTGAAGCCAATTTAAATTTTAGTAGGTTTCAAAAGCAACAGCAGAAAGGGGACTTGTTTTATTGCATTGCTTAAGGGCAAATAAATTCAACACATTGTTTGCCGATGGTAAGTTATAGAAAAAATTTACCAAAATAAAAAGCCCATCCTAGAGGAAACAACTTCAAAAGTAAAAATCTTGCACTTAAAATTGTTTGAAAGGATCTCAGTTTAAATGGGAAAAAAAGAGCATACCCATACAACATTGCATCCTCATAAAGAGCCTCCCTTATGACAGGTAGAGGAGGGCGTACTTCATCTCCATCATTTTGTCCAACATTTACATTTCCAATGTCACTTTCGGAATTACTGCATCAATAAACAAAAGCAAAATAAATAAATTAAAAAAAAAAACCATAAATCCATTAAGTAAAATTTTATATTGACAATGAAAACACCAACATGCTAAGTAAATATATCAACTTACCCAGTATTTTGTTCAGCCAAATAGTTGATATTTTCTTCAGGTCGAGAGAGTGATGTCGTAATCACAGGCCCGCCTTCATTACCCACAAAGAACAGCTGAATAGCTTCCTCAAGCTTCCAACCTGTGGCCTGTTCCCAAAAGGCTCAACTATTGAGTTCCATATACATAAAACAATTTCTCAAATAAGTAAAAAACTAGATAACCAAACTTAAACATATTTAAAAAATAATCTCTATCAATCAAGAGCTCAAAAAGGTCCTCAACTAAAAGGTTCCCAAAATGCTGTATCTAGTATTTACTCAAGTCATCATTATCCCTCAGTAATTACGTTTACTCTATACTTGTTTTAGAAACTAACTAAAAGTTAAACACATATTCTTTGCCAGTCTATTCTATATAAGGAGAAGGTCATATCCCTGTCAACGATATAACAATAACCTTCTTTACTTCATGCCTCCATAAACCCTTTCCACTCTGCTCCACCATGAACGGATATATACCGGCCATTAAACCCAGTTAATAGCTACTACAAGGGGGCCACCCAAAGATTGAGAATCTTGAGGAAAACATCCCTAAGCTCTCCCGGTTAGAATATAACAGTGAAAAATCCAATGCTTCATACGCACCAGAATCTACGCCAACAGACCCACTGGAATGCTAAAAGCCCATACAGCTCAGCTAATCTCTAAGTCCTACTGATTATCAAATTTTTTGGTCTCAGAATATGAAAATTAGATACCAGTAATGCTTATACAAAATTCAGAATACAAAGATCAAAATCACATAACACCACCCTCAAATCTACCATTAAACACCCAAAAAGATACAAGCTTTCACACACCAAACAAATGAACCCCTTCCCCTGAAATGCCCACATCATTCCAATCTTAAAATAAGTAACAGATCAGAAATCTAAGCAGAAAAAAAAAATTATACGGATTCACTCCCAAAGTGCCAAAGTTGCAAGCTTTATCACAAAGATAAAATCATAACCTGCAAGAACTGTCGTGCGGTGTCGGGGGTCTGGCCAACGGCGATCTCTAAAAAAGACGACACCATGTTTTGCTTGTCTGCTGAGATTACTCCCTCCATAACTCCTTTTTTTTTATCCAATAGTCCTAAGCTTTCGGTTTAGGGTTTCAGAATGTCAAAAACGGTGGCATAGTCCTTGAGGTGCTGAGGCCCTAGGGAACAATGAAAGGCGTTTCCTGATTTTCTACGATATTAACCGAGAACGTTGTATAACGGGGGCTGTTTGGGAGCAAGGAGAGTGCTTCTGAGGGAGTAAAAAATAAAATGGGGTGATTGGCCACCGCTACTATATTGCTATACGCTTGCATACTCTCTTTATATTATTTTTTTATTTTTATTTTTATTTTTATTTTTATTTTTTTACTGCAAAAAATTTATATGCAGTTAAATACCGGCGGTTGCTTTTCATTTTTCAAAATAAAAATAGTTGAGAATAGTTGTGGATCACCGGTCTTAAACTTCTACTCGACGTTGGGTTAACCATGTTTCTTGGGTGAACGATGCCCACGCGGAAAATACTGCACGTTGATTTTTAAAAAAATGAATAAATTTAACAGCAAAAAAATATCATTTTAATGGTAAATTATTTTTATAACAGTAATCTTCACTTTTTTCAATGAGAGTTCCGTAAACTTGCACATTTTGAAGATATATTTAACATTGCTCGGAAAAAAAATTATATAAATCTAATCCATCTTTTCTTGGAACGTAACTGATTTGACTTGGGACAAATTTTGAAACCAATCGACGTATACAATTTTAAAATTTTAAGAAGAAAAAATATTGGGAGCATCCAACACTCATAGCACACACTCACATGAACAGTACCTAGTACCTAGTACCTATGGGTACTGTTCATGTGAGTGTGTACTATGAGTGTTGGATGCTCCCTAGCATTACTCTTTTAAGAATAATTACAAACTTATTCATTATCGAAACTAAAATTTTTGATTTTTTTTCAATTTCGATCTAACCAAGTCAAATTTTTTTAATTTATTATTTACAAATGTAATACTGCATAAGTTGAGACTTGACAGCTCGTATCTCTAATGTTTGTCCTGCTAAATTAAGTTTATCTTAATAACTTCTATTAATGTTCATGTATTTTTTTAACCAAGGAAATTTCATTCATAATGAAAGATTAAAATAACACTTGTCTAATAAAATAAAGGGAATAATCTTTAAAGGTGCCTCGTCCATCCAAACATATGTAGAATTTAAACTTAATGTTTATGTTTAAAGTTAAAATTTCATGCTATGTTAATTTTATATTATAAAATTGAAATTTATATATTATATAAAATGGTATATTAAAAACTATAAAATTAATTTTATATTATATCAAGTGTTATTTTGATTTTATTTTATAAGATTAATTTGCAATACAGCATATGCAAACAAATGCAGAATTTAAACTTAATGTTCATGTTTAAGGTTAAACTTGATGCTCTATTGATTTGCAATACAGCATATTATATATAATATAATATAAAACGTATATAAAAATTATTTTAAATATAATATGTAAAATTAAAATATATACATGTACTGATCTGATTTGGTTTAAACCTTTGAAAATGCAATTCTTCTATGTACAAGCGCTAGATAAAATTGATAAACAATCGGATGATGTGGCTTGAGGCCACTTCAGCCCATATATATATATATATATATAATATAAAATACAAAACAAAACAAAACAAAAAAGACACAGTAGTCAAGAAAGCATAAAGCCCATCTGTTACGGTTCGTTGGTCATCGTGTGGGAGTAAATTGAAGGAGAAAATCTTCATCTAGTCCTTCATCTGGTCTTGTTATCGTCTTCGATCAACCCAACAACAATCCCCATTTCACCAACGTGACAACAATCTTCAATCTCTTTCTTCACCAACCAAGTGTTTTTACTTTCTTTTTGTTTTTTTTCCTGCTCAAGCTAGATATTGTGTTGTTAGGTGATGAAACGCCGCTTCTTCTTCACAATCGCTAGAGGAAGGCAGCTGGTTCACATCAATGCCTTGTAAGAATGATCATGTCTCTACCTACCATGACTCAGAGTTTCGATCTACAAAATTTAATTGGAAATGACACAAGTTAAAGGGACTGAGTTTTGATTGTGAAACAAATCTAACGAACATATATGAAATGCATGACTCGTGGAAAGGTGGCTGATTTGAGTAAGGCTTTGGGTGTGAACAAAAAGAAAAGGTTGACATAAAATATTTACTAAAAGGTAGTGTTAAAGAAATTAAACATAAAAGAGCAAACACAAGTAATATTATCTTTTTTAAGGTCCTTGAAAAGATAGGAAAAAACAAACAGGAAAATAAGGAGTTTGTTTGTTTCCCAGGAAACTAGCAAGAGAAAAGAGGAGAATATGACTTGCCCGAAACTAGATCTGGTCATGAAAAACCACGAAGATTTAAGGTACAAAGAAAAACCTGTACAAATATATAGGAGACGCGCTTAACGAAGGGAAAGCCTCAATCCAAGAGGGCTGTGGGAAGACGAAGGAAGGGAGGCATTATAAGGAAGAGAGAAATAAAGAACTAAAAAATTCATTGAATAGCACTCCATTTTGCAGTAGGCGCTTGCAAGAAGCATTTTTCTTGAAAATATATACTAAATCAATTTTGATCTGGTTTCGATTATTAAAAATTAGTATTGAAGCCGACCAGTTCGTAGCTTATTTGTGCATGAGAAATTGTTGTGTGCATTAGCATGATGTGACCAATTAACTTTAGGAAGTTTATCATCATATTTGAGCTCTTGACTAGGATTACTTCCCCTGTTGATTCACATAATCAAGCAAGTATTTTAGGATAAACAAATGATATTCAGTGATACACAATTATCTTCTCAAAAAGACTATATTTCCTGCACTTCCACTTCAAGTTGTCCAACAAAATTATCCGTTTATGGTCAGTGGTACAGATCTTCCAAATTCCAAGTTCACAATACATACATATAAGAACTTCTAGATATATTTAATTTCTATATAAGTTTTATCAAACTTTTACTTTTACGCTAGTTTGTGTTTAATTTTCTTATTTATTAGGGTTTTTCTTTTTGTTTATTTTTGCCAGGATTAAATATATTGAAGGAGTCCTAAAAAACGTTGTTTTCTCAAATTTCCTTAAACGGCTTGGATTTTAGAGTATTACTTTTGCTAAAGAACTTTAAAAAGGTCTATCTTGGTATCGATGGAAAACTAAGAAAAAATCCTACAACTTTTGCATTAGACTTCCCCAAAACATTAACATCTCTATAGAGAAAATTGAGCATCAAGTAAGGGATGAAAAACTATTTATTTTAGAATCTTGTTTTGGGAAACAAAGGGAGGAAAAAAAAGTGATATTTGGAGGACGATCAGTGCCTTATGAAAGGAATTTTTCACTATTGAAGAGAAACTCGAACTTGAAAAAATGAAGACGAAGACAGAGGCTAAATTAGAGTTTGTTGAGGATTGAGATTCTCAATTTATATATAGTTTCCTTCTCAACTTTTTCATATTCTCTTTGAACAATTTGCATTGTGAATTTTAAAATTATTATGGTTTGTTTTGATTCTATTATGAGCTTATTTCTATTACTAAGGTTAGGATGTAGCCTTTCCATGATAATTCTGAATCTTATTTCTATCTGATCATAATGGAATCACGAATTGAAGATATAAAATTTGAATGCCACAAGGAAAAATTATTGATAAATTTACAAGTTCGCTAAAGAACCAATAAGAAAAACAAACCTCATTTTTCTTTTGATTTCAAATTCAATGTTCTTCTATTACAAAGAGTGTATACTATTTGTAATAAAAATAAGACTAGAAGTTAACCCCTTTTTAGCCTACACATAAGGAAAGGAGACTAACTAAATTCCAAAATAGAAAAGTAGATAAAAAAAAAAACTAAAAATAGAAGTATAAGATTAACAATAATTTTGGTCTGAAATTTAGCAGCTCTTACCATGTCAATAGTAGATTGAAATGGATAAGGACATTACGTTTAAGGAATTTCTGAAATAGGTAAGTCAATTAGCCAACTAATTGCTCTAAAATGGGAAAGTAATCAACTACTTTCTCCTTCTAAATTCATGCCCAAATTAAGCAATAACTAGCCCTTACTTTATGTCATTTTTCAAGAAAAATTATGTCCAATTTAAGCAAGATCAGTCCCATTAGTTTGGATTAAATTTATTATGTCTTTAGCTCCATTTGGACCAATTTGGAATGCCTCATTTTAGAATCAATCCAAATCTCATGAATTTATTTGATCTTCTTGGATCTTACTCTTGTAATAGGCCCAACTGGAACATGCAATAGATCATTTGATGGTGCTTGATTATTATCAACATTCATTCTCTCTCCAAAAAGATTCGATCTTCGAGTCGTCACCTACATCAAAAGAATAAAAAAAAAAAAAAACATTAAATGTAGCATTAATGTTATACTCACCTGAAAGATCTAACTTGTATGCATTATTATTGATCTTTTCAAGGACTTGAAATTAACCATCCCCTCTAAGAGATAGCTTGGACCACCTACGGGCTAGAAATCTTTCCTTTCTCATATGTATCCAAACCCAATCACCCGACTCAAAGATGACTTGTCTACGACCATGGTTGGTTTTGGTCGCATATTACTCATTTTTCTTCTTTGTGTGTTGCCATATACTTTCATGTAGTTTCTTCAGCATCTCAGCTTTCTTTAGACCGTCCAATTTGGTCATTTCATTAACCGGTAAAGGCAACAAATCTAGAGGAGTTAGTAGATTAAAACAATAAACAATCTCAAATGATGAAAAATCAGTAGTAGAATGAACACTCCGATTGTATGTAAATTCAATGAATGGCAAACAATCCTTCTAATTTTTCAAGTTCTTTTGAATTATAGTACGCAACAAAGTAGATAAATTATTATTCACTATCTCGATTTGTTCATCTATTAGGGTAACACATAGTCAAAAACAACAATTTAGTCCCTAACTTTTTGCACAAGACTTTCCAAAGATAGTTAAGGAACTTAACATCACGATCAGACACAATACTCTTAGGAACACTATAGAGACGCATTGTCTCTCTACAGAACAAATCAGCGATGGGGGTTGCATCATTGATTTTATGACAAGTTATGAAATGTGTTATCTTAGAAAATCCATCAACAACCACAAAAATTGAATCTTTACCATTCCTTGACCTAGGCAAGCCTAAAACAAAGTTCATAGAAATATATCTACCCAAGGTGCACTATGTATAGGCAAAAGAATGTATAATCCATGTAGTAAGACTCTAGATTTGGCTTGTCTACATGTAACACATTTAGCACAAACTCTATCCACATCACATTTTATCTTTGGCCAAAAAAAATATTCGTGCAACACATATAAAGTCTTCCTTACACCAAAATGACCAATCAAACCACCTCCATGTGCTTCACACACAAGCAACTCACGCATAGAATTATTAGGTACACAAAGTCTATTCTCTCGAAACAAGTACCCATCCAGTCTATAGAACTTACCAAATGCTGCCTTTTCATATGCTCCATACACACTAGCAAAGTCATCATCATTAGTATACAATTCCTTAACATATTCAAATCCCAATAACTTTGCATTTAAAGTGGAGACAAGGGCATCTCTTCTCGATAATGCATCAACCACAATACTTTTCTTAGCTTGTTTGTATTTGATCACAAAAGGGAAGATCTCAATGAATTCCACCCACTTGGCATGCCTTCTATTCAATTTATCTTGTCCTTTTAAACGCTTCAAGGACTTATAGTCGATATGTATGACAAATTCTTTTGGCCAAAAGGAATGTTGCCAAGTCTCCAATGCTCTCACTAATGCGTAAAGCTTCTTGTCATATGTCGGGTAGTTCAAAACTACTCCATTTAGCTTTTCACTATAATAGGTTATTGGTCGCTTCTCCTGCATCAAACAGATCCAATACCTATTCTAGAATCATCACACTCAATTTTAAAAGTTTTAGAAAAATCAAATAATGCTAATAAAGGAGCACTACTTAACCTTTCTTTAATCTCATTAAATGCACGATCTTGCTCACTACCCCATTTTAGTGAGTGGTGCGGTTAATGTACTAAAATCTTTGACAATAAAAACTAGCTAAATCGTGAAAACTTTTTACCTCCGTGGTTGACTTAAATGTGGGTCATTCCTTGATAGCATTCACATTTTCCATATCCACCTTAATTCCTTTTGCGCTAACAACATAACTAAGAAACACAATTTTTTCCATGCAAAAAGAACATTTTTTTAAATTGGCATATATTTTTTCTTTTTTCAAAACATCAAGCACACAATGCAAATGATCAATATGCTCATCCAAGCTTTTATTATATATCAAAATGTCATCAAAATAGACCACAACAAATCTGCCTATAAATGCACGCAATGCATGATTAATTAATCTCATGAATGTACTCGGTGTATTAGTTAGACCAAAAGACATTACCAACCACTTATACAATCTGTATTTAGTTTTAAAGGCAGTTTTCTACTAATCTCCCTCTTTTATCCTAATTTGATGATATCCACTTTTCAAATCCATTTTGTGAAAATACATGACCCATGCAATTTATCCAATATGTCATCTAATCTAAGAGTGAGATGTCTATACTTTATCGTAATGTTGTTGATAGCACTGCAATCAGCACACATTCTCCATGTCCCATCCTTCTTAGGCACAAGTAGAGCGGTACCGCGCACGGACTCATGCTCTCTCTCACATGACCTTTACCATCAACTTCTCAACTTACCTTTAAAGTTTCTTTGTCTACTCTAGATTACTCCTATAGGTTTATTAGTTAGGAATTGTCGCACCTGGCACAAAATCAATTTGATGCTCTATTTTTCTAATAGGTGGCAATCCACTAGGCATATCATTAGGAACCAAGTCCTCATATTTTTTCTTTTCATCATATTTTTTTGAACTCTCAGTCTCACATTTTTTTTTAACTTATTCTCTCTTTTCAATTTCATTTGATCTTCATACACTTGTCTTGAAGTCAACGATACAAGAGTAATGGTTTTAGCCTCTTTTACAAAAGAATGCTTATTCTTAAACCTGTCATGAGTGACCTTCCTGTCAAATCGCCACGGCCTGCCCAATAATATGTGACCCGCACGCATTGGAACAATATCAAAAAGTACTTCATCTTTGTATTTTCCAATTGAAAAAGAAACTAGCACTTGTTTATTTACCTTAACCTCCCCACAATCATTCAACTACTGCAACTTGTATGGTCTAAGGTGTTTCAAAGTAGATAAATTCAATTTTTCAACTAAAGTAGTGCTAGCCATATTAGTGCAACTTCCCCCACCAACGATCATACTACATACCTTGTTGTCTATGTGGCACCTAGAATGAAAAATGTTCTCCATTTGTTGTTCTATGTCATCCACTTTGACTTGGGCATTGAAGGCATGCCTAACTACAAGTGACTCACCCTCCACCGAATAGTCTACATCATCATCAAAAGCGTCCTTCAGCGACATCATTTTGTCATTATCACTATCGCTTTCAGTGTCCACCTCTTTATCAGCACGTGCAATCATGGTCCTCTTATTTGGGCATTGTGAAGCTACAATGGACTTACTCCCAAACAACAAAAATACTTAATATCACGATTACGAGTTCGAAATTCGGTTTTACCTTTGTTGACATTGGGAACTTCATCTCTCCTTTTTGGTGGTTCGACTTTGGACTTAAAAACAGCCCATTCATCTTTCCTCCAATTCAACCTTCATGAATTAGAGGAGCCCAGATTAAGTTCCTTTCCTTTTAAGCTGCTGTTCTACCTTTATTGCCATATGCATCATGTCCTCCAACTCCATATAGTGTTACAACTCCACCACATTGGCAATGTCCCAGTTCAGCCCATTAAAAAACCTTGCCATGGTAGCTTCTCTATCTGCCTCTACATTGGCCTAGATCATGGTGTTCTCCATCTCCTTGAAGTAGTCATCCACGCTCATAGAGTAAGACTTTGTAATTTCTGGTACAAGTCTCAATAGTAGTAACTAGGGACAAACCACCTCCTCATGATGGCCTTCATTTCCTCCCACGTCTCAATACTCATGGTTTCTTCTCCTATTCATCACAAGTTGTTCCCACCATATAATAGCATAGTCAATAAACTCAATGACAGCGAGTTTTACCTTTTCCTCATTGGAGTAGTTGTGGCACTCAAAAATCAACCCCACATTCTTCTCCCATTCCAAAAACGCTTTAGGATCATTTCTCCCTGGGAATGACGGTATCTTTAGGATCGTCTTTCTCCCCTTGGCATGAACCCGCCCTCACCATTCAATGAAGCTTGATCCTCTTTATCTTCGAAATCATCCTCGTGGTAGCAAGGCATGCGCCCATGGATCAAAATCATCCATGGTGTGACGCCCACGAATCCCTCCTGGGATTTAGAAGGACTCGCGATATCAAGACGATTATCTCATGGATCAATCATCCCATCGAATAGTGTTTGAAGAGTGTGTGAAGCATGCACCAAGTGTACAATAAATATTGCAGCGAAAAAATAAATAAAAGTCAGTTGTTCTAGTACCAGAGATTCTTAAAAAAATTACAAATTAATTTAAAACAATTTCTCCAACAGGAGATTATACAGTCTTCCAAAAGAAAAAGATAAGCAATACTGCTTTCGAGATCATAATCTCGATCTTTATCCTCTCAATAACTTTCCTTTCCTGTAGAGTTTGTATCTTGGGCCAAATTTCATTTCTGCAATCACAAACTACGATCCCGTAAAATGGGGACCGTAGGGTGGGCGTGATCCACCGAAGTGAGATGTGAATCCCAGTAAGCAATAGACAACAAACAACATACAACCAATTCACACAACAGAACATCATCAGCATATACAAGTAAACTCAATGGGTGCATGTACCATGAATATGAGACTTGCAACATGACTTATGCACATGCACTTTCGTATAAAAACATCCATAATCCTTAACAGTTTTCAATACTTTGCTTCATGTACGTGCTTTTCATAAAAATGCTTTCATATAACTTTGACTTCTTTCATATGTACTGTTTGAACTTGTTTTCAAAAGTCATCCTTTTAAAAATGCTTTTCGTCTTTTCTTATCTTAGGCGCCACTTATCATATCATATTATATATGGCTCGAAAGCCCTTTTCTTTTCGTCATGACTTCTTATTTTGGACACCTCACGATTTTCCTATGCACCGTGTGCTCCCCGCTAATTACCGTCACACCCGGCGACCATGTCAAATCTAGGTGAATACGTTTTGCGCCCTTTGCGCTCTTCGTCATTCGGAGATTGCTCCCCGAATAACTACAAACTTCATATATGGTGAGGCCGAGACCAACACTGCTTTTATGGCACCCATTAGCATTTAGTGCGACCACACTCCAGACACTTTTTGGAGCCATACGTGGTCCGCCGACTGTTCTTCGTCGACCCAAGAGTTTTCACTCAATTTAGACACTCTTGAGTGAACAGGGAGTTCCACTGGGACACTACCCCGTCCCAGCCTTTGGGGTTCTTATAAAATTTTAATTCTTTTCTTTCTTTTAAAAATATGCTTGACTCAAAAACATGCTTTTCGTGCTTCATGCATGGAACATGCATGCAACATGTGACTTCTTATGCAAAACATGTAGATCATAAAACATATAAATCATGCATTCACAACTCATATCTCATACATATTAACATATGAACAGACTTTTCTTTTTAATTTATCTTTCATCCAACACGTCGTGCATATTCCAATGAAGAGATAATCGGAACCTTAAGTCACATCGAATCAACCAACACTGTCTTATAGGGGTTAAGGACGCAACTTATGATAGAGTCAAACTTAACTTTTCTTCTATTTTCTCTTTACCAAAACATGCATATTTCCTTAAGATCTTCTCAAAACTTAATAACTATATCATAATCAATCATTAATTACCACATTTACATTGCCTGTATAGTTATTCTCTTCAACAAATTATCATCATATAATATTTTCTCTAGACCCAAACATTTCTCAATCTATACATCAAGGGAATCTAAGAATGCACATCAATATTTCATCCAAAGATTCAAGTCATAAACATACATCATATCATGAGTTAAAGCCTAATATTTTTCCAAAGAAGTATACTAGAATTAAAACTTATGAACTCCCAAAAATAAACTTCTCATTGTCCAACATATTATGCCATTGTTTCAACCCTTAACTGAATTTTACTTAACTGTATTTATTAAGTTCCCTCCTCAAATTTTTCACCATATTCTTCCAAATATCTCTTCGATTAAAATCCTAGTCTATCACCTTATTAAAACATAGTGAAAAAGTAATGGAATTATCCAACCAAACCATTATATCACCGATAATTACTAAAAAATAACGGAGTCATCCAACCAAATCATTTTATCGCCAATAATCACTAAAATAACCGAGTCATCCAACCAGATCATTTTATCACCAAAAATCTCTAGAATAATCGAGTTATCCAACCAGATCAATTTATCACTATAAATCCCTAAAATAACAGTCCTCCAACCAAAACATTATATCATCAATAATTAATATCCACACAATAATCAATCACAATCATATTAATTTAGGTATTCTTATTTTCCATTAAAAGACACTTAAACTCAGTCAACATACTTCCGAATTATTTATCACAGCCAGCTAACACGTCAACAGTCAAAACAGAAGTTAGCACACAATCAAACAGTCAACCAAATATCAAACAAATATCTGTTACTTACAGTGCACCGACGAACGTCAAGCAAGCATCGCGCCGATCCACGTTCCCTAGCGGGCAAGTCATGCACTATTCATCTCCGGGCACGGCAAGGTTACGGGTTGGGCTCGGGTACTCCGTTTGACACCAAAATTTAGGAGAATACTCCTTAGAGGATGGGAAATCTCATGGTGGTGGTAGTGAGGCGGTGCAACCACCGGAAGGCGGCAGATCTGACTCGAAATTGTGGAAACCCATTTTCGGATTTTCTCTTGTACAAGGGAGGTGCGGCCATGGATGGAAAAACTGTTTGAGGGGTGTGATAAATTGAGGTAGGGGAAGCTTTTGGCAGTGGAGGTGAGAGCCACGGTGGCCAGACGGTGGCGCGGCGACGGAAAGTTCACTTGGAGACCCATTTCGGTTCTATGGATGGCTAGGGAAGATGAGGGCTCCATTGAGGCTAAAATTTCTAGTGGTAGGTCGTCTGTGGATGGCAGATCAAATGGCGGGGGTGGTGTCATGGTACGGTGGCTGATGGCGGAACTATGGGCGGCGAAAGGTGCGGCGTAGAGGATTAAACACCTCTCAGGTTTAGGGCTGCCGGCGGGACGTGGGGCTGCGGTGGTCGACACCACCGGTGGGGTTGGACTCGCTGGATGGTGGCGGTTCAGGTGGGGCTGGAGGTGAGGCTTGGCGGCCGGGGATGGCGCTACCACGGGCTGAAAACCAAACTGTCTCCCGCAGTTATTGTAGCACGCGGGAGAGAAAAGAGAGAGGAGAGAGAAAACGAAAAGGGAGAGGGAAAAAATGAGGGATTTGACCATTTCCACGCTATTTATAGGCCCGACGCTTTTGGGTCTTTAAACGGACAATAGATGAATTTAAAACACTGATTTAAAAGCGTATAATATCAATTTAATTTAAAATTCTCAAATTAATTAAATAAAATATTATTTCAACTTATTTTATTTCTCAACATAATATTTTTCATCAATACTTAAAATGATGAAATTTATTTAATTATTTAAAAGGAATGGATCCATATATTTAAATCAGATATTTAAAACACGTTTAAAATCTCGCAATATTTCAAATAACTAAAATCAAGGTAACAAAAGAATCATGCATAATATAATATTTTTGGAGCTATTTAAAAGCTATCAAACCAAAATAGAATAAACATAATAAGACTTAATGATTTAATAAATTTAAGATCAATAAATCAGATAATATCAAATAAAATAGAATCAATACTCATTAATAAAAATTCGACAAATCAAACCATATATTATAATAATTAAAACCAAAAATACTGAATATATCATTTCAGATGGAGACACCAGTAGCAACAATTAATTAAAATAATTGAAAGCACTCTTATTCAAGAATCTCACAAAAACTTATAACAATAATACAATCAAAACCACTAAATCAAAATAATATTGATAACAATTCAAATGATAAAACCAATAATAATTATTAAACAATTAAAAGTATTAAAATCGTAGATTTCACAAATAATTAACTCCAGTCATAAATAAAGCGTACCTGAAATAAAATAAGTGAGATATCATTTTAATTTATTAAAATAAAGTAAAATATCCAATAACAAAATATGAGTAAATAAAGGTATGTAAAAATTCGGGGTCTCACACATGGGCGCACGCCTTTCTTGCCTTCTAGCATTAGGGACTTTTTGGAGACGCCCCTCATGCCAAGTAGCTATAACAGCGTCTTGTCTATCCAGCCAATTCCAAATCTCATTAAACACCACGTTCATGCGTTCAAATTATAGAAACAACAAATCAAAGGAAAAGGACAAAGATCAATTTTTTTAACGAAAGAACTGAAACTACAAAAGTCATGATTTAAGGAAAAAAATAACTTTGATTATATTGTGAATAGTATCTATTGCTTCAGTATCACTTATTTTTTGTTTTGTTTTTTTTTTTTCGTTTGTGATCTAATAGTAGTGCAAAATTTAAAGGAATAAGAACAAGAGGGGGCTGGGCAGCAGCCCACTATTTGCAGCAGCCGCAGCAGCCCCCTTCACGTGAATAGTATTTTCATCGTTTATGTGAACAATAAAAATATTATTCATGTGAGGGGGGCTGCTGCGGCTATTGCAAACAATGGCTACTGCAAATCTTTTTTCTAAGAACAAACAAAGAACAAATGGAATAGCTTATTGCACGACACAGGGCAAGAACAAGGAATGATAAACAAAAATGGAACAAGAAAGGATGGTAACAAAAGATAAAAAGGATAATAAACTTGATTTTAGAACCTAAGCTTTGATTACCAAATGAATTAAACAAAAGACAGGAATGTGCCAACGTGATTTGTGTAGCTTTTATGTGAAATATTATTAATCTTTATGTACTAAAATACTTTTAAATTCTTAGACTTATAGCAAATTATCGTATGTTTGGTAATTCTAATTCTATTGGAGAGAGGGTCTTAGATAAGTTATAGTTCATTGATTGCATAGTTAGGATTTGGGATTGGATTAGTTAGATGAGTCGATGCCTTAGTATTTTCTTTTTGGGTGAAATATTCTTTTAGTGTGGTCAAATCTTCATTTGTTGATTTAATTTAATTTGTCAATTTTTCAAATTCAAAATCCACCACTTTTCTTGATTTTCATATAATTTCAATAGCTAATAGGTAAATAGTTCGATATCTTTCTTTATCACTATATTAATTGTTATGATTTCTTGCACTTGCAAATTTTCACAACAGATTTTTGGTGCCATTATTGGGATTATTTATTTTCCATTACTTTTTTATAACTAGTTCTTGGTTAATTTGATTTTTCTTTATTTTAGTCTTAGTTTTTAATTTAGTTTTTATTTTTATTTTCAAGTTTCTTGCGTTGTGCACGAAACATACTTGAAGCTTCAATTTAATACATTTTGATCTTGAAATTGAATGACCCTTCATCGTTTGAACAAGGAGTCCACGAAACACTTGAATATCAACTTAGAAACAGGACTTTGGGAGATTATGTTGTTCTCTTGGTCATTGGAGCTACTTTTAGCATTTGACAGTCTGCCATTCAAGCTAGAAACTTTAAGATAAAGCCAGCTATGCTTCAAATGGTGGCCCCAACGGTGCAATTCAATGTCATGCCATATGATTATTCAAATGCTTACATATCTAATTTTCTAGAGTTATATGATACTTTTAAACATAATAGAGTTTTTGATAATGCTATTATATTGAGACTTTCTCCATTCTCCCTTCGTGACAAGGCAAAAAATGGTTAAACGCACTTCCAGCGTTAACCATAACAACATTGGACAATTTGACTAAAAAGTTTCTAACAAAATTCTTTCCCCCAACCAAAATCATGAATATGGGATGTGATAATCCAAATTTTTATTTCTACTGGATTTCTTGTACTCGGAATGATTGTAATTTCTTCAAGTTTATTTTAGTTAATCTTTAAAACCTTTTGGAAATATATTTTCTATGAACCTTTTATTGGTATTAAGCATATGTATAATGGAGCAAAATTCGGAATAAGACACAAATGAGGAAAAATATTTGGAAAATATCTAAGTGTTTGAACAATCATTTGAGGCACTTGGCACCAAGAGAACTTTTATTTAATTGGAATTACAAGAAATTATAGTGTGAAAAGAAGAGTTAGACTTGCATAGAGTTTCAAGAAATCAAACAAAGTATATTCCATGGAGAAAATCGGATTGGGTAATTTCAGACAGTTTCGATGTTCTTGGCAATCTGGGCATAACTCTTTCATATGATCTTTGAATGAAATAATTCAAGATGCTATATTGAACACTAAGAAAAATATCTACAACTTTTATGTTTTGAGTTTTAAGAGATACAGACCCGATCAAGGACAAAATTGGGATTGAAGTTGACATAACCAAATTGGGCGTAGTGAACATGACTTTAAGCTGACCACCGACTTTGCTTTAGATCAAATTTTTGGAATATCTTCTCAATTATTCTAAGATCTTGACATGTAAGTGGACAAGTGGCGAGTGAGGATTTTCCATCTAGAAGCCTTCGTATGACACAAAGAGGATCCAAGTATTCGGATGAAGAAAAACTAAGCATAGTCGAGAAACATGTGAGATTATCTTAGATTTTCCTACCCAAATGATAAGATTTTGCAAATTTAATGATTTGGCATGTCTTCTAGGTGTCATTAGATGACCAATGGGTGAGTTTTATTGCTAATCAAGCCTAGCTAAGTAACAAGAATAACCTAAAACTAAGGGAACCAAAATGAGGAAATACAAGGGATCGGATTGCACCGCTAGCAACCGACTTACTCCTTTGTGAATTTAGAAAAAATATTTGAAGCTCAAATTGCTAAGTGACATGTGTAAGGACACATGGCATTTTAGGGACTTAAGTTGGAGATGATTTTTGTATGGGAGCAAGGAGAATTGTGGTTGCTGAATGGGTTGCCGTGTACCACTTTTGTTCCATCTCAAAATTGTTACTCAATGGAAGATTACATGTATAGTTAATCATTTGGAATTTTCTATGAATTGTCACAAGAGGAGTCTTGCCATTTTACTTGCCAACTAAGCCTATAATAAGGAGGGATGATTATCCTAAAATCTAAGAGGGCCATATGGCCTACGGCAATGGGGTTGAGTATATGTTGCTATATTTGTTTTCCACTCATTTCTATACATAGAAGTCGACTAAGCTAGTGGGGAGTTCCCTCCCTTTCCCATTTCAAATTCACGGCAAGAATAAGAGCAAAAATTCTCTCCACTTTCTCACACACTCATCTATCCCAACAATCCACTTTCAAGGCCTTTAGGTGAGATTCAAGGAGTTTTTAAGGCAAAGCAAGATCTTCTCATAAGTTGGTTATCTTGAAGAAAAATTGGTAAGTGCATTATAATTTAGTTTTAGCTTTTGTTTATATATATAGATGTAATATGTTATTTATAGCTCTCTTTGAGTGAATATCATATCTATAAAATGATTAGATCAATATATGTTTATGTTAAGTGGTTCTACGGAGAAGTAAGGAAATACTTGGAGAAAACCTTGTGAAGTAAGAATTTATTTTAATAGACTATAGATGGAAGTTTTGGAGAAATTAGTAAGTGCTCCTATACTTTAATGTTAGCATTTATTTGTATATGTAGAGTTAATATGTTAATGGTTGCTCTCCTTGAGTGAATACTATGTTGATTAATGATTAAATTCAAGTATGTTATGATAAGTTAGTTGTTCTATGGAATAGTAAGGAAATATATGGAGGAAATCTTTTGAGAAGCAAGAAGTTATTTTGGTAAGCTATGATTAGAAGTTTGAAGGATTGATATGTGATGGATGGTTAACAAAAGAATTAGGTTTGAGATTGTTGGGGGTTTCGGCCCTAGTGAGAATATCATAGTGTAAATTGAGATTTAATTTTTAGGTGATTAATATGAAGATTAATTTGAATGGTGGAGTGATTGAGGGAAATTATGTTATTAAATTTCTTGAAGAATAGTGGAAGGTTTAGGGATGATGAAATGATAAATTGATTTTAAGGAGAGGAAGAAAAGAAATTGAAGTTAGTGTCTTATAAAACTCGGCCCTACACCTATTAGGGCTAAAGTTAGATGTTCTCTTTTAAGAAAATATGTTTATGTTCTAAGAGTTAAGGTGTGTTTTTATATGAATGATCAATGTTGATGAAAGCATGTTTATATGTCGAATGACTCATGAATACACGTACCATGTATGGAAGGTCTAGTGGTTCATACATGTTTTTGTCACGCCACAAGATCATATGTTTTAAGTCATGAACCATGCATAAGTAAGGTTAAGTAGGCATGAATTGATTAAGTATATTTATTATGACCCATGTAAGCATGAAGTATGTATGCAAAAAGTCTAAGAATACATGCATGCCCCTTTTTGTTATAAATTTTACGTTAAAGGACAAGGTGTTGGCACTCCTGCTTGCACTTGGGATCATACGCAAACCGAGACGTTTGAGATGAGCATCACAAGGAAATTCACCCATCGTCTTATCGTGTACATTTTTTTTAAAAAGTAATGAATAAAGGTTTTCGTAGCGGAAATGGTCAAACCTTTCTAAGCGTACATCACATGGCTCAACAAAATTAATATCCCAAAATACTTCAATACTATTAATATAAACATAACGATCATTCATAATTGTTCATCCTTCCAAAACAACGGAAGCTCAAAATGTGAATTGTAAATACAAAAGTCAAGTAGTCGACTCCCATTGCCCTCCCTTTCTAATCCAATGAATATTTCTTTATCCTCTTGAAATCGGGACTACAACGAAGACCATAGCGAAGACGGTTTAGATCTAAGGCCGGTCTTACCTCACAACTCATTCTGAAAGATGACTCATTCCAAGTAGAGAGAATTATCTACGCCAAGGACCAAACAACACCCGGTAGGGCGTAGGTTCGCCAAAATATAAGTAGCTAAGGGTAGTGACTCCGCCATCCATCGGCCTAATAAGCCCAAAGTCACCGGCTCAGATGTAACGAACTCAGTCGGGCCCTTAGGGATCCGAGACGTCGTCCCTGGAATCATACTCGACGGGGGTCATCATCACCTGTAACTACTTTTACCATCCCAAAAAGATGGGCGATAATGGAGAGATAAAGAGGGGGTGAGATTTCGGGAGAAATCTCAGTAAGTACATTTATATCTGAATAAAAACATTTGAAGCATACAGTTAAATGAATAACAAACAATCATCTATACATTATGCATTATGAGACTCATGACTATACTTATGCACATGCTCATGCCATTTCTTTTCAACTCATTTTCTTTATTTCTTTCATGTGTTTGCTTGTAACCTCATAAAACAAAACGTTTGAACTTCTTTTCAAAATTCGTCTTTTCACAAATGCTTTTCATTTTCTCTTATCTTAGACTCCACTTACCATATCATATCATATATGGGTCGAAAGCCCATCTTTTTCGTCATGACATCTTTTTGGACACCCCACGGTTCTCCTATGCACCGTGTATTCCTGCTAGTTACCGTATCACCCGACGATCATATCAAACCTAAATAGCTACATTTTGTGCCTTTTCGCGCTCTTCATCACTCGGCAATTGATCACTCATCAAGCAACTACAAATTTTTATGTACTGGTGAGGCAAAAGCTAACACCATCCTGTATGCACCCACTAGATTCAGGTGCAACCACGCTCCAGATACCTTTTGGAGCCATACATGGTCTGCTGATGGTTCTTTGTTGACCCAGGGGCTTTCACTCGACTTTAGACACTCCTGAGTGAACAGAGAGTTCCACTGGGGCACTACCCCATCCTAGCCTTTGGGGTTCTGATAAAACTTTAACTCTTTTCTTTACTTTTAAAAACATGTTTGCCTTAAAATATGATTTTCGTGTTTCATGCATGAGACATGAGACTCATATCACTGAACATGTGAAATGCGAGACGAACACACATGTATTCTAGTCAAGCTCTTTCAAAATTTAAGCACCATATAATTTCACTTCTTTTTTATCTAAAAACACTTATTCGACCTTACCCATACCTAGGGGTGCCCGGCCCCTTCCCACTAGGATTGGGCCGACTCCCCCCTTAGCATTTCCTAGCATTTTATTCTCCTACTCTTATCCAAATATCCTAATTTAACTTCGATAAAATACTTGAATATTTTTAACACTAAAAACATATCTTGGCCGAAACCTTAAGACCTTAAATTATTATTTTAATCACTTTTTCACCCAGATAGCTCACTCCATTATTTAGGTGAAAACCACATATCATGCTAGCGTATTCCTTTAGTTCTTATACTTCTAATTTCTCCAAATATTCAAGATGTAATTATAACATGAAACCATAGTTGAAAAGATAGCTTAACCCAAAATCCTTAAATCCGAAATACATATAAGCACAAACCCAACCTTTTTCACCTCCAAGTCAAATTTTAACAATCATATATTACATCATCACCCATTATGTTGATCATACCACATTCTTCCTTTGTATCAAATATCCAAATCCTCAATATGATATAATCTTTAATCTAGCAAAATACTTGAATTTAAACATAGATTTTTGTCACCAAATAAACAACATCAATAACATCATCCAATATCCTACTAGTTAACCTAAGGTCATGCATACATTTTCTTCATTCCACCTCATGTTGAATAAATTAACTAAATCCACACATCATTCTATATTCTCAACTTAAAGAAATCATAAACTTAAACATGATTTCTACCTAATTAAGCATGACATTTTTTTCCACTAAGGAGTTTCATATTAGCATTCACAAGGAAGGATTCAAACAATACAACTAAATTCATTCAAAAGTATACTAAAATTGCTAAAGGCAAGATAAGAATATACTTACAATACTCCTAGCTAGCTTAGATGATATCTGAAATCATATTAATCATTTCATTAGATTAATCTAAGATCATAACATTTTTAAAAGGAAAATCTCTACACAAGGACATAGATGTGGTGTGTGTTCTCCTTTAGGTTTCTATATTTGATCTTGGCTTAAAAAGATAACTTACCTCTTCAAGAGCAACTCCTCTTCAAGAATAGTGGTTCTAACTCCTCTACATTTAGTTTAATTTGATGTTTGGAGGATAGAAGGAAGTGAAATAAAAGAAGATAGTGGGAGAGGGAAGGTTGGCCAAGAGGTAGAGAGAGTGAGAGGGTTTGTGTGCAAGTGAATCAACCAAGTGAGGGAGACTCCCTCTTTAGGCCATTCGGCCATGCCTCTCTATAGGGTATTAGGTACTCATTTCACTACTTTTAGGTGTGATATTTGAGGGGTTGAATGACTCTTTGATTGACCTCCATCTCATGACCATTCCAACATCAAATCTAGCTCATGCCTAGGTAGATTTTGTTTCCCCTCACCCCTTGCTATGGTCGGCACCCTCCATGAGGTTTTTGGCTTCCATTTTCCCTCACATCACTCATCCATCTACTCACCATCACCTTATGTGTCAATCCATAGGATTACAAAGTCATCTTTTTGGGGAAAAGGGCAAGTCATCTTCTCACACCAATCTCAAGTGTCTTCTCAACTAGATTTGGAAACACTTCTAGGAAGACTCCAAATGAGGCTCACGGCGAGCTCCAGCCGGATCCCCTTTATATTTTTTCTTTTTTTCCTTTCCTCTTTCTCATGATACCACCCGTCACTTATCAATCATCTTGTCAACTCATTCTTACATAATCTTCTTTTTTATCATTGGCTTGGATTGTGAAAGATTGCATGGAAAAAATCCCAAAGGGTGTGAGATCCCGGACTTATGTGTATTTTTGCACGTTATTTTATTCTCGGTATTAATTATTTTAATTTATTTTAATAATATTATTAGTCGTATTCTATTTATTTAAGATATTTATTTGAGCTATTAATTAGTTAATATTGAGTTACGTTGCTTTTCTTAATTATTTTAATGAGTTAATTATTTTAATGAGTGGAATTAAATTCCTTTATTTTATTTGTGATTTTATTTGATGTGTTTTATTTATTTAATTAAATGTGTTCTAAATGGGTTTTTATGTGCTTATATTTATGTTGTGATTTTAAGTATTTTTGTGATCCACGTGATGGGAATTGGACTGTATTCCCTTTCCTTCCTTTTTTCCTTTTTCCTTTTTCTTCTCTTTTTCTTTTCTTTTTCTTTCTTTTTCCTCCGTTTTTCCCCTGTTTCCCAGCCCCTCCCTGCATGCCCAGCTCCCTCCCCTGCCTCTTCTCCCTCTCGCCCGTCCCTTCTCCCCCACCCAGGGCTGCCGTCAGCCACCCACCGGCGACACCGCCCAGCGCACTGCCTTCCCCACACGCCGGCGACCTCCCCTGCACCGGTGGTGCACCTCACGGCAGCCCCTAGCCGGCGCGTGAGTCCCCTACCCGAAATGGGTATTTTGCATTCCCTTGCATTTTCCGGCCACCACCGGCCACCCCTTGGCCTCCGACCACCACCACTAGACTCCCCACCCTCCTGCGAGCATAACCCACCGTCGGTAGCCACCCATCGCCGCCGGTTACCCCCTCCACCATAAATGGGTCTTAAACGGGTTGTTCTTCGCTGCGCTGCCGTCCGGCCACCGTAGGCCTCACCACCGCCACCAAAAGACTCCCCTCGGCCAGCCGGTCAACCCTCTAGCTCAGTTTCCCCAACCGTTGCCTCACCTTCCCGGTACAACCCCAAACCCGAAAATGGGTTTTCACCATTTTGACCCCGATCCACCACCTTCCGGTGGTTGTGCTGCCACACCACCACCTCCATGAGATTCCCCACTCTTCAAAGAGTACCTCCCTAAATTTTGGTGTCAAACCGAGCATTTTAGCCTAGCGTACATGTGACCACTACAAACGCTGCAGATTGGCGTTGTTCGAAGATTTACGCTTTTAACCGCTGTAAGTACTTTCCAAACGAGCTTTAAGATTTAAATATATTTTTGGTATCAATAGTTATTGTGTTTGATTATTGTTGCTATGTGTTGGTTGATGTTGGTATTTGTTGGTTGATTGGATTAATTAAATGTTGGATAATTGCTGCATGGTTGTCTGTATTGTGTATTTACGCGCATGCTCATGAAAATATTTGGAAAGTGGATTTTTGCATGATTTCGGATATTCATGTGTTGAGAATGGAAATGGGATTTAAATTGAGTTTAATGGATTTTAATGGTTTTGGGCTGAGTCATAACGGGGACGGCGATACGTAACGCCCGTTGTGATCAGCGTGTGAGTGTGTGGATGACATAATGAGGACGGCAATACGTAACACCCATTATGGTCATTGGGTGTGCATTTCATATCGGGGACGGCGATATGTAACGCCTAGTATGAAATGAGTGTGTGTGGATCGTAATGGGGACGATGATACGTAACGCCCATTATGGTTTCGGGTGTGTGTGTAAATCATATCGGGAACGGCGATACGTAACGCCCGGTATGATTGGTTTTGAGGACTTTATTTTATGGAAAATGATGGGTGATTTTATTGGGATTTTATTGTGGATTAAATTGGGATTTTGACGAGTGTGGTTATTTCATTGACTTTGAGGAAGATGATTTTAAGCCTCATGCATATGGTAATTGTTCATGGTTGTTGTTGTGGCATTAATGTATTTCTGTCTTTTGGTTTAGTTGGGTTGTACTTACCTGCGATGCCATCTCGGCGTCGTAGTTTTTTTGGATGTAGATTATGAAGAGGCTGAGCCTGAGGAGACGGCTCTGCCGTTGAGGTGATATTAATATTAATTGTTATTTCGAGAAATTTATTTTCCCCTTTTTATAACTATGTATTTGTTTAATTTAATTTTTGGATGGCTGTATTAAATCTCCTGTTGGAGAATTTTTATTAAATTGGTTTGTAAAATATTTCTAAAAAGATTCTGGTACCTAGTTATTGATTTTATTATCCGCTGCGACCTATATTTTATATATGTCACGTGTGCTCACACGTTTGATACTTGTCGTTGAGATGTGTGACCCGTGTTGTCAGCATTTCGAAGCCTCGTTTCCCGTGTTTATTTTAAGGGGAATTTGGGGGCGTCACAAAGGGTTTCGGCGACAAGCCTCCACCGAATCCCTTCTTCTCTTCTCTTCCACTTCCTATTTCAACTATAAGTGTCACTTATTTAGATATTGTATATCCTAGAAAGATTAAAATAGAAAAAATCCTTGTTCTTCCCAAGATAGCCTAATGATGGAAAAATCTCATCATGAGATTTCACAATCTATCCTACAAGGCAAATCCACTAGTTAACTCCCAACTACTAGCAATTTTCTACTTTTATCTAGTAGTCTTGGTTGACTCACTAGGGTTTCTCTAGAGGTGACATGTGTCTCTTGTGTGAGCTTGATGGGTCATAGGTCAATCTCATGGGTTTGTGGGCTTGTCATGCCTTTCTTGGCCCACTAACTCAAGTTAGGCTTCCAAGGCTTCAATCTCAAGCCCAAGCCTTCATCATCACTTCTCAATATTATTAAATTAATTACTTAGTTAAAATAACAGGGAATGAAAATCTAGGGTCGTCACATCCTCCCCTACTAAAAAGAAGATTTCGTCCTTGAAATCAGTTCATGCCATGATATGGATACTAATAAAATTAATATACCTCTAGCACTCGTGGCAGTGGATTCTTCTGACGACGAATAGGATGATACGTCTTCCTTCTTTGTCACAGAGTCTTGAGAGAAATAAAACATGGCATCCACGTCGGGGTCATAATACATGTTTGTCCTTAATTCATTCAACTTATGCATAATTTCCTCCTCTGTCTTATACGGCCATTCGAGGTATCAAAACAATTTAGTGGCACTCCACTAGGCTCACTCATCTCACCTTGGATCAACCTCCATAACTGTTCTCTTTCTGCCCTAATCCATTTTCTAGGCGGCTGTCGCTCTTCATGTGGCCTAGCGCGATGAAAAACAGGCGCTCCCTCACGATCTATATCCATAAGATGGGTGCGATCTCTCTCAAAATGGTCTAAAAGTCTCAATCTTTGCGCTTTCATTCTTTCACACCTTCTACGTAATATCCTTTGCCTATTTTCTCTTCTCTCTCTTAAATGAGCTACTATAGCTACTGACATGCGTGGGTTCCTCCTATTTTGAGCCATATATTGGTTAAAGTTTCACAAGTCACTATGATATTTAGGTAGTATCAAACATAAAATAGTTAAAACACCCATATATCAACATATATATCATCACTCATACAATATAACAAGTTCAAACAAGAAGACAACAAGCACATCACTCATTTACAAATAGATGAGAGTAATTGGCTCTCATAACATCCTCACGTTCCCACGTTGCTTCTTGAAAAGTTGGATTGTTCCACAATACTTTAACAATGAAATTTTACGATTCCGCAATTCCTGTTCATTGCGGTCATCAATCCGTGTTGGCCATTCTTCATAAGTCAGATTGGGGCGTAACTCAATATTGCTTGGGTCCATCACTGTCACTGGTCTTTCACCAAGACTTTTCTTTAACGTCGACACATGAAACACAATGTAGACTCTTTGTAAGCTCACAGGTAAATCCAATCGGTAAGCTACTGCTCCGACCTTTTCAAGAATCTCATAAGGCCCAACATAACGGGGGCTTAACTTTATTTTTCTGCCGAACCGAGCTACTCTCTTCATTGGTGAGATCTTGATATATACCCAATCACCAATCGCGAAATCCAATGGTCTTCTTTGTCGATCCGCGTAGCTCTTCTGTCTACTTTGGGCAGTTTTCATTCTATCCCATATCATTTCCACTTGAGTTCTGACCTCCTGTAAATATTCAGAACCTAAGACCCTGCTTTCACCTACTTCATCCCAGTACAGGGTTGACCTACACTTCCTTCCATACAGGGCTTTGTATGGTGCAGTTTTAAATAGTAGCTTGAAAGCTGTTGTTGAAGGCGAATTCAATTAAAGGTAAAAGACTTTCTCAATCACCACTTGAGTCTAATACGCACGCCCGCAACATGTCTTCTAAGGTCTGAATAGTCCGTTCTGTCTGACCATCCGTCTGTGGATGATAGGCACTGCTAAACTTCAAGTCAGATCTCATCATTTTCTATAAACTTTGCCAGAAGCGAGACGTAAATCTGGGGTCTCGATCTGAAACAATTGTCTTAGGTACACCGTGCAGACGAATTATTCCCTTTACATAAATCTTTGCCAGTTTCTCCATCGAATCCGTGTTGGCTATGGGCAAGAAATGTGCACTTTTGGTCAGTCTATCCACTATTACCCATATTGTGTTCTTTCCTGCCGATGTTCTCAGAAATCCTACTACGAAGTCCATAGACACGTCTTCCCATTTCCATTCTAGGATCGGCAAAGGTTGCAACATTTTTGCTGGGCGTTGATGCTCTGCTTTAACTAGTTGACATACTGTACATTTAGCTACAAACATAGCCACATCCTTCTTGACACCTTCCCACCAGAATCTTCCTTTCAGGTCTTGATACATTTTGATGCTTCTTGGATGAGCTGTATAAGGGGTGCAGTGCGCTTCCTTCATAAGCCTTTCCTTCAATTCTGGATTATTCGGTATCACTATTCTTTTTCCGAAATACAATGTTCCATCATCTTATATCGCAAAGTGGGGCGATCCTTGCCCTTCCAACAATTTCTGTTGGATCTTTTCCAACTTGGCATCCTTTCGCTGTCCTTCTCGAATTTCATCTTCAGTCAGCGAGGCAATTTCTTGTGCTGTTGCCAATGTCGCTTCTCTAAGCAGGTTTTTGATCAGCATGTCTCGCATAGCTGTTAGTATAGGTAGTTCCTCTATTCGAGTCTTTCGACTTAAAGCGTCTGCCATCACGTTAACTTTTCTTGGGTGATACTTGATCTCGCACTGAAAATCAATTATGATCTCAATCCACCTTTTCTGCCTCATATTTAAATTCTTTTCACTGAACAGGTGCCTCAGGCTCTTATGATCCGTATATATATCGCATTCTTCCCTATACAAGTAGTGTCTCCAAATCTTCAATGCAAACACTACTACTGCTAATTCTAGATCATGAGTGGTGTAATTTCGCTCATGGTCTTTAAGCTATCGGGATGCGTAGGCAGCTACTCGTTCTTTCTGCATCAAAACGCATCTTAAGCCCATTTTCGAGGCATCACTATATACTACATAAGGCTTGTGGGGTTTTGGAAATGCTAATACTGGTGCCGAAGTTAACCTATTTTTCAGTTCTTGGAAACTTTGCTCACATTGCTCACTGCAGACATACTTGGCGTTTTTCATAGTTAAGGTTGTCAGAAGGTCAGATAGCTTAAAAAATCCTTCTACAAACCTTCTGTAGTATCCTGCCAATCCAAGGAAACTATGTATCTCATGAACACTCGTCGGTCTCTGCCATTCCGTCACTGCCTCAATCTTAGCTGGATCTATAACTACTCCTTTGCTTGAGATTACGTGTCCCAAGAATTTGACCTCTCTAAGCCAAAACTCGCACTTGCTAAGTTTGGTGTATAACTGGTGCTCTTGTAAAATACTCAGCACAGTCTTTAAATGATCTTTGTGCTCTTCATTCTTCCGGGAATATATTAAGATATCGTCGATGAAGACTACGACGAAACTATCTATATATTGTCGAAAAATCCGATTCATCAGGTCCATGAATGCTGCTGGGGCATTCGTTAATCCGAAGGGCATAACCAGAAATTCAAAATGTCCATAATGGGTTCGAAAAGCCGTCTTAGGCACATCCTGCTTCTTAATCTTCAGCTGATGATATCCTGATCTGAGATCAATCTTAGAAAATACCGTCGCTCCTTGTAGTTGATCCAACAAGTCGTTTATCCGTGGCAATGGATATTTGTTCTTAATGGTGACCATATTGAGTTCTCTGTAATCGATGCACATTCGCATCGTCCCATCCTTCTTTTTCACGAAGAGGACTGGGGCTCCCAACGGCGACGAGATAGGCCGTATAAACCCTTTCTCCAGCAGTTTTTCGATCTGCTTCTTTAATCCTTTCAGCTTTGTTGGCGCCATTCGGTAGGGGGCTTTATGAACTGGAGCCGTGGCAAGTTCCAATTCAATGGTGAACTCAGTTTCACGATCCGAGGGCAATCTAGGCAGATCGTCAGAGAATACCCGAGGAAAATCTTTCACTATCGGGATGTCTTCAATACTTTTGGCACCCTGCAATGCATGCAAGGATATTAACAGGAACACTTCTGCTTCTCCCTTTAGACCTTTCGTCATTCTTTTTGCCGTCACGATAGAGGAAACATAATTAACTATCTTCCCTTCATAACGCAGCTTCTCTTCTTCGGGCAGTTCAAAAGTGATCTTCTTCTTTCGACAATCGATTTTAGCGTAACGCTCAGACAACCAATCCATACCTAATATTAAGTCAAACCCCAACAAGTGAAAAGCTAACAAGTTGGCATTTAACCTTACGCCAGTAATTTCCAGCGGGCAGTTCCTCACTATCCGTTGACATCCAATCACCTTCTCGTTAGGGAGTGACACCAACACCTTCTGAGCTAGTGATTCTACATCTAACTTACACCTCTAAGCACAATCATATGAGATGAAGGATCTCGTCGTGCCGGAGTCAAATAAAGCATATACCACGTTACACATCAAAATAATTTCACCTATAAAATTTTCTTATAGGTGAAAAATCCTATGAAAAATCATCTTATACTTTAAATGAGTGGTAAGGTCACATTATTAATAGTAATGATACTAGCATTGCTGGCCTCATCCTCCACGTCAACCTTTTCAGGGGCAATGACATACACTTTTGCCTTTGTGGGGATATTCGCCTTTCCTCCAGGCACTGTAACTCTGCTAGAAGCCATTTAAGGGAAATCACGCATCATGTGGCCCACTTGACCACACCGGAAGCAAGCTCCCGATGCCACTCGGCATTCGCCTTTGTGCGGTCGTCTACAAGTTTTGCATGGTGGCGATGATGTCGACACTCCAGGCCCGCTCACTTTGCCCTTTCCTTTATCTGCAGGAAAAACATTCCTTCTCTTTCCCGCATCCCTTCCCGAAGAGTAGGGAAAACTCCTCTTCTTATGCATCTGAGCTTGACTAATCAGGCTCCTCTGCTCCGTTTCAGCAATTGCCGCCACGTTTGCCAGCTCTTGGAAGTTTTCAATTCTCAGACAGGCCACTTGATTGCGAATTCTTGGTTGCAAGCCATCTTGGAATTTCTTTGCTCTCATTTTCTCTGTTACCATTAGATGAGGAGTGAATCGCGTCAGTTCCATGAATTTCGTAGCATACTTACAATACTCCTAGCTAGCTTAGATGAAATCTGAAATCATATTAAGCATTTCATTAGATTAATCTAAGATCATAACATTTTTAAAAGGAAAATCTCTACACAAGGACATGGATGTGGTGTGTGTTCTCTTCTAGGTTTCTATGTTTGATCTTGGCTTAAAAAGATAACTTACCTCTTCAAGAGCAACTCCTCTTCAAGAATAATGGTTCTAGCTCCTCTACATTTAGGTTAATTTGATGTTTGGAGGATAGAAGGAAGTGAAACAAAAGAAGATAGAGGGAGAGGGAAGGTTGGCCGAGAGGTAGAGAGAGTGAGAGGGTTTGTGTGCAAGTGAATCAACCAAGTGAGGGAGACTCCCTCTTTAGGCCATTCGGCCATGACTCTCTATAGAGTACTAGGTACTCAATTCACTACTTTTAGGTGTGACATTTGAGCTGTTGAATGACTCTTTGATTGACCTCCATCTTATGACCATTCTAAGATCAAATCTAGTTCATGCCTAGGTAGATTTTGTTTCCCCTCACCCCTTGCTAGGGCCGGCGTCCTCCATGAGGTTTTTGGCTTCCATTTTCCCTCACATCACTCATCCATCTACTCACCATCACCTCATGTGTCAATCCATAGGATTACAAAATCATCCTTTTGGGGAAAAGGGCAAGCATGGTTCGACTAGCCCCACTTTGGTTTCAACCGAAACCTTCATTTCCCTTCCCATGGTTTCCTCTCTTCTCATGCATCTATCTATCAACTTGTGAAGTCACCATTATTCCCTAAACTCTTATACATGTGTCCTATCTCTTCTCACACCAATCTCAAGTGTCTTCTCAACTAGATTTGGAAACACTTCTAGGAGGACTCCAAATGAGGCTCATGGCAAGTTCCACCCAGATCCCCTCTTGGATTTTCTCTTCTTTTTCCTTTCCTCTTTCTCATGATACCACCCCTCACCTGTCAATCATCTTGTCAACTCATTCTTACATGATCTTCTTTTTTATCATTAGCTTGGATTGTGAAAAATTGCATAGAAAAAACCTCAAAGGGTTTCGGCTACAAGCCTCCACCGAATTCCTTCTTCTCTTCTCTTTCACTTCCTATTTCAACTACAAGTGTCACTTATCTAGATATGGTATATCCTAGAAAGACTAAAATGGAAAATATCCTTGTTCTTCCCAAGATAGCCTAATGATGGGAAGATCTTATCATGAGATTTCACAATCTATCCTATAAGGAAAATCCACTAGTTAACTCCCAACTACTAGCAATTTTCTACTATTATCTAGTAGTCTTGGTTGAGTCACTATGGTTTCTCTAGAGGTGACATGTGTCTCTTGTGTGGGTTTGATGGGTCATGGGTCAATCTCATGGGCTTGTGGGCTTGTCATGCCTTTCTTGGCCCACTAACTCAAGTTAGGCTTCTAAAGCTTCAATCTCAAGCCCAAGCCTTCATCATCACTTCCCAATATTATTAAATTAATTACTTCGTTAAAATAACAGGGAGTGAAAATCTAGGGTCGTCACATCCTCCCCCACTAAAAAGAAGAATCTGTCCTTGAATTCAGTTTATGCCATGATATGGATACTAATAATATTAATATACCTCCAGCACTCATGGCGGTGAACTTTTCTGACGACGAATAGGATGGTACGTCTTCCTCCTTTATCACAGAGTCCTGAGAGAAATAAAATATGGCATCCATGTCGGGGTCATAGTACATATTTGTCCTTAATTCATTCAACTAACGCATAATTTCCTCTTCTGTGTTTATTCGGGGTATTCCTTCTTCTCTCTGTCTTATACGGTCATTTGAGGTATCGAAAAAATTTAGTGGCTCTCCACTAGGCTCACTCATCTCACCTCGGATCAACATCCGTAACTGTTCTCTTTCTGCCCTAATCCATTTTCTAGGCGGTTGTCGCTCTTCATGTGACCTAGCGCGATGAAAAACAGACGCTCCCTCACGATCTATATCCATAAGATGGGTGCGATGTCCCTCAAAATGGTCTAAAAGTCTCAATCTTTGCGCTCTCATTCTTTCACGCCTTCTACATAATATCCTTTACTTGTTTTCTCTTCTCTCTCTTAACTGAGCTACTGTAGCTACTGACATGCGTGAGTTCCTCCTATTTCGAGCCATATCCAATTAAAGCTTCACAAGTCACTATGATAGTCGGGTAGTATCAAACATAAAATAGTTAAAACACTCATATATCAACATATATATCATCATTCATACAATATAACAAGTTCAAACAAGAAGACAACTAACACCACTTATTTACAAACAGATGAGGGTAATTGGCTCTCATAACATCCTCACGTTCCCACGTTGCTTCTTGAAAAACTGGATTGTTTCACAATACTTTAGCCAATGAAATTTTACGATTCTGCAATTCCTATTCCTTGCGGTCATCAATCCGTGTTGGCAATTCTTCATAAGTCAAATTGGGGCGTAACTCAATATTGCTTGGTTCCATCACCGTCACTGGTCCTTCACCAAGACTTTTCTTTAACGTTGACAGATGAAACACATTATGGACTCCTTGTAAGCTCACAGGTAAATCCAATCGGTAAGCTACTGCTCCAACCTTCTCAAGAATCTCATAAGGCACAACATAACAGGGGCTTAACTTTCTTTTTCTGCCGAACCGAGCTACTCCCTTCATTGGTGAGATCTTGATATATACCCAATCACCAATCGCGAAATCCAATGGTCTTCTTCATCGATCCGTGTAGCTCTTCTGTCTATTTTGGGCAGTTTTCATTCTATCCCGTATCATTTCCACTTGAGTTCTGATCTCCTGTAAATATTCAGAATCTAACACCCTGCTTTCACCTACTTCATCCTAGTACATGGTTGACCTACACTTCCTCCCATACAAAGTTTTGTATGGTGCCATTTGAATAGTAGCTTGAAAGCTGTTGTTGTAGGCGAATTCAATTAAAGGTAAAAGACTTTCTCAATCACCACTTGAGTCTAATACGCATGCCTGCAACATGTCTTCTAAGGTCTGAGTAGTTCGTTCTGTCTGACCATCTGTCTGTGGATGATAGGCACTGCTAAACTTCAAGTCAGATCTCATCATTTTCTGTAAACTTTGCCAGAAGCGAGACGTAAATCTGGGGTCTCGATCTGAAACAATTGTCTTGGGTACACCGTGCAGACGAACTATTGCCTTTACATAAATCCTTGCCAGTTTCTCCATCGAATCCATGTTGGCTATGGGCAAGAAATGTGCACTTTTAGTCAGTCTATCCACTATGACCCATATTGTGTTCTTTCCTGCTGATGTTCTCAGAAATCCTACTACAAGTCCATAGACACGTCTTCCCATTTCCATTCTAGAATCGACAAAGGTTGCAACATTCCTGCTGGGCGTTGATGCTCTGCTTTAACCAGTTGACATACTGTACATTTAGCTACAAACATAGCCACGTCCTTCTTGATACCTTCCCACCAGAATCTTCCTTTCAGGTCTTGATACATTTTGGTGCTTCTAAGATGAGCTGTATAAGGGGTGCAGTGCGTTTCCTTCATAAGCCTTTCCTTCAATTCAGGATTATTCGGTATCACTGTTCTTTTTCCAAAATACTCGAGTCTTTCGACTTAAAGCGTCTTCCACCACTTTAGCTTTTCCTAGGTGATACTTGATCTCGCACTGAAAATCAATTATGGTCTCAATCCACCTTATCTGCCTCATATTTAGATTCTTTTGACTGAACAGGTGCTTCAGGCTCTTGTGATCCGTATATATCTTGCATTCTTCCCTATACATGTAGTGCCTTCAAATCTTCAATGCAAACATTACTTTTGCTGATTCTAGATCATGAGTGGGGTAATTTTGTGCATGGTCTTTAAGCTATCGGGATGCGTAGGCAGCTACTCGTCATTTCTGCATCAAAATGCATCCTAAGCCCATTTTCGAGGCATCACTGTTGGCGCCATTCGGTAGGGGGCTTTATGAACTGGAGCCGTGGCAGGTTCCAATTCAATGGTGAACTCAGTTTCACGATCCGAGGGCAATCTAGGCAGATCGTCAGAGAATACCCGAGGAAAATCTTTCACTATCGGGATGTCTTCAATACTTTTGGCACCCTGCAATGCATGCAAGGATATTAACAGGAACACTTTTGCTTCTCCCTTTAGACCTTTCGTCATTCTTTTTGCCGTCACGATAGAGGAAACATAATTAACTATCTTCCCTTCATAACGCAGCTTCTCTTCTTCGGGCAGTTCAAAAGTGATCTTCTTCTTTCGACAATCGATTTTAGCGTAACGCTCAGACAACCAATCCATACCTAATATTAAGTCAAACCCCAACAAGTGAAAAGCTAACAAGTTGGCATTTAACCTTACGCCAGTAATTTCCAGCGGGCAGTTCCTCACTATCCGTTGACATCCAATCACCTTCTCGTTAGGGAGTGACACCAACACCTTCTGAGCTAGTGGTTCTACATCTAACTTACACCTCTAAGCACAATCATATGAGATGAAGGATCTCGTCGTGCCGGAGTCAAATAAAGCATATACCACGTTACACATCAAAATAATTTCACCTATAAAATTTTCTTATTATTACCCTATGAAAAATCATCTTATACTTTAAATGAGTGGTAAGGTCACATTATTACCAGTAATGACACCAGCATTGCTGGCCTCATCCTCCACGTCTACCTCTTCAGGGGCGATGGCATACACTTTTGCCTTTGTAGGGATATTCACATTTCCTCCAGGCGCTGCAACTCTGGTAGAAGCCATCTGAGGGCAGTCACACATCATGTGGCCCACTTGACCACACCGGAAGCAAGCTCCTAATGCCACTCGGCATTCGCCTTTGTGCGGTTGTCCACAAGTTCTGCATGGTGGCGATGTTGTCGGCACTCCAGGCCCGCTCACTTTGCCCTTTCATTTATCTGCAGGAAAAAAAATCATTCTCTTTCCCGCATCCCTTACTGAAGAGTAGGGAAAACTCCTCTTCTTATGCATCTGAGCTTAACTAATCAGGCTCCTCTGCTCCGTTTCAGCAATAGCCGCCACGTTTACCAGCTCTTGGAAGTTTTTAATTCTCAGACAGGCCACTTGATTGCGAATTCTTGGTTGCAAGCCATCTTGGAATTTCTTCGCTCTCATTTTCTCTGTTACCACTAGATGAGGAGTGAATCGCGTCAATTCCATGAATTTGGCAGCATACTAGTCCACCGTCATACTCCCTTGCGTTAGTGTGGCGAACTACACCACCTTCCACTATTTGACCGACTTAGGAAAGAAGCGGTCATCAAACTCCATTTTAAATCGTTTCCAGGTAGGGGTTACGTTCTCTCTGAGCTCTTGTCTTAGCAGCTTCCTCTTCGTATCCCACCATAAATCGGCTTCCCCTTGCAGTAAGTGACTGGCGTACTCTACTTTTTGCGTCTCCGTGCACCCGCTAATTTCAAAGGTGCTCTCCAAGTCCATGATCTAGCGGTCCGCTTTCATGGCTCATTCGGTCCCCATAAAGTTTGGGTACCGATAGACCAGGGATTTCTCATAAGGGCATCTTGATGTTCCTCCTCCAGTATTTGGAAGACATCGACTTTGTTCCATCTGGTTCTTTACCAATTCTATCATTTGGCGGATAGCCTCCGCTATCGCCTGTCCACCATCTAATGGAGCATTTGAAATTCCTTCTGGGGGTGCTTCAGGTCTCAAGGTAGGAGCATAACGCTTTCCTCCTACCATTATTTCCTGAAAAGCACAGAATCCCCACATGAGTTACCCTAACTCTTGTGCTTCGCTTTTTATAACTTCCAATATCATAAATTTACACGAATGTCATCTCTAACCAACCGTTCTAAGAATTCAAGCCTACAGCTAAGAGATCATAACCTATACCATGTGATTCTTTTTCCTAGGACTTGTGGTTTTTATCCAGAGACTTAACTGCTTTGATACCACCGCTGTCGGCGCCCCCGCTTGGGAATCATACGCAAACCGAGAAGTCGGAGATGAGAATCACAGGGAAGTTCACCCCTCGTCTTATCGTGTACATTTTTTTTTAAAAAGCAATGAATAAAGGTTTTCGCAGCGGAAAAGGTCAACCTTTCTAAGCGTACATCACATGGCTCAACAAAATTTATATCCCAAAATACTTCAATACTATTAATATAAACATAACGATTATTCATAATTGTTCATTCTTCCAAAACAACGGAAGCTCAAAATGTGAACTGTAAATACAAAAGTCAAGTAGTCGACTCCCATTGCCCCCCATTTCTAATCCAAGGGCTCTTTCTTTATCCCCTTAAAATTGGGACCATAACTCATCCCGAAAGATGACTCAAACAGGCGTCCCAAGTGGAGGGAATCATTTATGTCAAGGACCAAACAACACTCGGTAGGGCATAGGTCCGCCAAAATATAAGTAGCTAAAGGTAGTGACTCTGCTGCCCATCGGCCTAGTAAGCCGAGAGTCACCGGCTCAGATGTAACGAACTCAGTCGGGCCCTTGGGGGTCCGAGACGTCGTCATTGGAATCATACTCGACGGGGGTCGTCATCACCTGCAACTATTTCTACCATCCCAAAAAGAGGGGGGATAATGGAGAGATAGGGGGTGAGATTTTGGGGGAAATCTCAGTAAGTACATTTATATCTCAACAAAAGCATTTCAAGCATACAGTTAAATGAATAACAAACAATCTTCTATACATTATGTATTATGAGACTCATGACTATACTTATGCACATACTCATGCTCTTGCCATTTCTTTTTAACTCATTTTCTTTGTTCCTTTCATGTGCTTGCTTGTAACCTCATAAAACAAAACGTTTGAATTTCTTTTCAAAATTAATCTTTTCACAAATGCTTTTCATTTTCTCTTATCTTAGGCACCACTTATCATATCATATCATCTATGGCTCGAAAGTCCATCTTTTTTGTCATGACATCTTTTTCCACACTCCACGGTTGCCCTATGCACCGTGTGTTCCTGCTAGTTACCGTAGCACCCGGTGACCGTATTAAACTTAAGTAGCTACGTTTCGCACCCATTCGCGCTCTTCATCACTCAACGATTTATCACTCCCCAAGCAACTACAAACTTTTCTGTATCGGTGAGGCAAAAACCAACACCGTCCTGTATGCACCCACTAGCTTTAGGCATGACTACGCTCCGGATACCTTTTGGAGCCATATATGGTCTGCCAGCAGTTCTTTGTCGACCCAGTGGCTTTCACTCGACTTTAGACACTCCTGAGTGAACATGAAGTTCTACTAGGGCACTACCTCATCCCAGCCTTTGGGATTCTGATAAAATTTTAACTCTTTTCTTTACTTTTAAAAACATGTTTGCCTTAAAACATGATTTTCGTGCTTCATGCATGAGACATAAGACTCATATCACTGAACATGTGAAATGCGAGACGAACACATGTGTATTCTAGTCAAGCTCTTTCAAAATTTAAGCACCATATAATTTCACTTCTTTTCTATCTAAAAACACTTATTGGGCCTTACTCACACCTAGGGGTGCTCGGCCCCTTCCCACTAGGGTAGGGCCGAGGCCCTCCCATAGCATTTCCTAGCATTTTATTCTCTTATGCTTCTCCAAATATTCTAATTTAACTTCGATAAAATACTTGAATATTATTAAGACTAAAAACATGTCTTGTCCGAAACCCTAGGAGCTTTAGATTATTATTTTAATCCTATCCCTTTTCACGAAGATAGCTCACTCCATTATTCAGGTCAAAACCACATATTATGCTTGTGTATTCCTTTAGTTCTTATACTTCTAATTTCTTCAAATATTCAATATGTAATTATAACATGAAACCATAATTGAAAAGATAGCTCAACCCAAAATCCTTAAATCCGAAATACATATAAGCACAAACCTTTTTCACCTCCAAGTCAAATTTTAACAAGCATGTATTACATCATCACCCATTATGTTGATCATACCACATTCTTCCTCTGTATCAAATATCCAAATCCTCAATATGATTTTATCTTTAATCTAGCAAAATACATGAATTTAAATATGGATTTTTGTCACCAAATAAACAACATCAATAACATCATCCAATATCCTACTAGTTAACCTAAGGTCATGCATGCATTTTCTTTATTCCACCTCATATTGAATAAATTAACTAAATCCACACATCATTCTATATTCTCAACTTAAAGAAATCATAAACTTAAACATAGATTTCTACCTAACTAAGCATGGCATTTTTTTTCCACTAAGGAGTTTCATGTTAGCATTCACAAGGAAGGATTCAAACAATACAACCAAATTCATTCAAAAGTATACTAAAATTGCTAAGGGCAAGATAAGAATATATTTATAATACTCCAAGCTAGCTTAGATGAAATTTGAAATCATATTAAGCATTTCATTAGATTAATCTAAGATCATAACATTTTTAAAAGGAAAATCTCTACACAAGGACATGGATGTTTGATCTTGGCTTAAAAAGATAACTTACCTCTTCAAGAGCAACTCCTCTTCAAGAATAGTGGTTTTAGCTCCTCTACATTTAGGTTAATTTGATGTTTGGAGGATAGAAGGAAGTGAAACAAAAGAAGATAGAGGGAGAGGGAAGGTTGGCCGAGAGGTAGAGAGAGTGAGAGGGTTTGTGTACAAGTGAATCAACCAAGTGAGGGAGACTCCCGCCTTAGGCCATTCGGCCATGCCTCTCTATAGGGTACTAGGTACTCATTTCACTACTTTTAGGTGTGACATTTGAGGGGTTGAATGACTCTTTGATTGACCTCCATCTCATGACCATTCCAAGATCAAATCTAGCTCATGCCTAGGTAGATTTTGTTTCCCCTCACCCTTTGCTATGGCTGGTGCCCTCCATGAGGTTTTTGGCTTCCATTTTCCCTCACATCACTCATCCACCTACTCACCATCACCTTTTGTGTCAATCCATAAAATTTCAAAGTCATCATTTTGGGGAAAAAGGGCAAGCATGGTTCGGCTAGCCCCACTTTGGTTTCAACCGAAACCTTTCTTTCCCTTCCCATGGTTTCCTTTCTTCTCATGCATCTATCCATCAACTTGTCAAGTCACCACTCTTCCCTAAACTCTTACACATGTGTCCTATCTCTTCTCACACCAATCTCAAGTGTCTTCTCAACTAGATTTGGAAAAACTTCTAGGAAGACTCCAAATGAGGCTCACGGCAAGCTCCACCCGGATCCCCTCTTGGATTTTCTTTTCTTTTTCCTTTCTTCTTTCTCATGATACCACCCCTCACTTGTCAATCATATTGTCAACTCATTCTTACATGATCTTCTTTTTTACCATTGGCTTGGATTGTGAAAGATTGCATAGAAAAAACTCCAAAGGGTTTCGGCTACAAGCCCCCACCGAATCCCTTCTTCTCTTCTCTTCCACTTCCTATTTCAACTATAAGTGTCACTTACCTAGATATGGTATATCCTAGAAAGACTAAAATAGAAAATATCCTTATTCTTCCCAAGATAGCCTAATGATGGGAAAATCTTATCATGAGATTTCACAATCTATCCTACAAGGCAAATCCACTAGTCAACTCCCAACTAATAGTAATTTTCCACTTTTATCTAGTAGTCTTGGTTGACTCACTAGGGTTTCTCTAGAGGTGACATGTGTCTCTTGTGTGGACTTGACGAGTCACAGGTCAATCTCATGGGCTTGTGGGCTTGTCATGCCTTTCTTGGCCCACTAACTCAAGTTAGGCTTCTAGGGCTTCAATCTCAAACCCAAGCCTTCATCATCACTTCTCAATATTATTAAATTAATTACTTAGTTAAAATAACAAGGAATGAAAATCTCGGGTCATCACATCCTCTCCCACTAAAAAGAAGATTCTTTCCTCGAAATCAGTTTATGCCATGATATGGATACTAATAAAATTAATATACCTTTAGCAATCGTGGCGGTGGACTCTTCTGACGACGAATAGGATGGTACGTCTTCCTCCTTTATCACATGTGGAGTCTTAAGAGAAATAAAATATGGCATCCACGTTGGGGCCATAGTATATGTTTGTCCTTAATTCATTCAACTTATGCATAATTTCCTCCTTTATGTCTATTCGGGGTATTCCTTCTTCTCTCTGTCTTATACGGTCATTTGAGGTATTGAAAAAAGTTAGTGGCTCTCCACTAGGCTCACTCATCTCACCTCAGATCAACCTCCGTAACTGTTCTCTTTCTGCCCTAATCCATTTTCTAGGCGGTTGTCGCTCTTCATGTGGCCTAGCGTGACGAAAAATAGGCGCTCCCTCACGATCTATATCCATCAGATTGGTGCGATGTCTCTCAAAAATGGTCTAAAAGTCTCAATCTTTGCGCTCTCATTCTTTCACGGCTTCTACGTAATATCCTTTGCCTATTTTCTCTTCTCTCTCTTAACTGAGCTACTGTAGCTACTGACATGCGTGGGTTCCTCCTATTTCGAGCCATATCCTGGTTAAAGCTTCACAAGTCACTATGATAGTCGGGTAGTATGAAACATAAAACAGTTTAAACACCCATAAATCAACATATATATCATCATTCATACAATATAACAAGTTCAAACAAGAAGACAACAAGCACATCACTCATTTACAAACAGATGAGGGTAATTGGCTCTCATAACATCCTCAGGTTCCCACGTTACTTCTTGAAAAGCTGGATTGTTTCACAATACTTTAACCAATGAAATTTTACGATTCCGCAATTCCTGTTCCTTGCGGTCGTCAGTCCGTGTTGGTCATTCTTTATAAGTCAGATTGGGGCGTAACTCAATATTGCTTGGGTCCATCACCGTCACTGGTCCTTCACCAAGACTTTTCTTTAACGTTGACACATGAAACACATTGTGGACTCTTTGTAAGCTCACAGGTAAATCAAATCGGTAAGCTATTGCTCTAACCTTCTCAAGAATCTCATAAGGCCCAACATAATGGGGGCTTAACTTTCTTTTTTTGCTGAACCGAGCTACTCCCTTCATTGGTGAGATCTTGATATATACCCAATCACCAATCGCGAAATCCAATGGTCTTTTTCGTCGATCCGCGTAGCTCTTTTGTCTACTTTAGGCAGTTTTCATTCTATCCCATATCATTTCCACTTGAGTTCTGACCTCCTGTAAATATTCGGAACCTAACACCCTACTTTCACCAACTTCATCTCAGTACAGCGTTGACCTACACTTCCTCCCATACAGGGCTTCGTATGGTGCCATTTGAATAGTAGCTTGAAAGCTGTTGTTGTAGGCGAATTCAATTAAAGGTAAACGACTTTCTCAATCCCCACTTGAGTCTAATATGCATGCCCGCAACATGTCTTCTAAGGTCTGAATAGTCCTTTTGTTTGACCATCCGTCTGTGGATGATAGGCACTGCTAAACTTCAAGTTAGATCCGATAATTTTCTGTAAACTTTGCCAGAAGCGAGACGTAAATCTGGGGTCTCGATCTGAAACAATTGTCTTGGGTATACCGTGCAGACGAATTATTCCCTTTACATAAATCCTTGCCAGTTTCTCCATCGAATCCGTGTTGGCTATGGGCAAGAAATGTGCACTTTTGGTCAGTCTATCCACTATTACTCATATTGTGTTCTTTCCTGCTGATGTTCTTATAAATCCTACTACGAAGTCCCTAGACACGTCTTCCCATTTCTATTCTGGGATCAGCAAAGGTTGCAACATTCCTGCTAGGTGTTGATGCTCTGCTTTAATAAGTTGACATACTGTACATTTAGCTACAAACATAGCCACGTCCTTCTTGATACCTTCCCACCAGAATCTTCCTTTCAGGTCTTGATACATTTTGGTGCTTCCAGGATGAGCTGTATAAGGGGTGCAGTGCGCTTCCTTCATAAGCCTTTCCTTCAATTCTAGATTATCCGGTATCACTATTCTTTTTCCGAAATACAGTGTTCCATCATCTTATATCGCAAAGTGGGGCGATCCTTGCCCTTCCAACAATTTCTGTCGGATCTTTTCCAACTTGACATCCTTTCGCTGTCCTTCTCGAATTTCATCTTCAGTCAGCGAGGCAATTTCTTGTGTTGCTGCCAATGTCGCTTCTCTAGGCAGGTTTTTGATTGGCATGTCTCACATAGCTATTAGTATAGGCAGTTCCTCTACTCGAGTCTTTCGACTTAAAGAGTCTACCACCACGTTAGTTTTTCCTGGGTGATACTTGATCTCGCACTGAAAATCAATTATGGTGTCAATCCACCTTCTCTGCCTCATATTTAGATTCTTTTGACTGAATAGGTGCTTCAGGCTTTTGTGATCCGTATATATCTCGCATTCTTCCCTATACAAGTAGTGCCTCCAAATTTTCAATGCAAACATTACTACTGCTAATTCTAGATCATGAGTGGGGTAATTTCGCTCGTGATCTTTAAGCTATCGGGATGCGTAGGCAACTACTCATCCTTTCTGCATCAAAATGCATCCTAAGCCCATTTTTGAGGCATCACTATATACTACGTAAGGCTTGTGGGGTTCTGGCAATGCTAAAACTGGTGCCAAAGTTAACCTTTTCTTGAGCCTTACACTTATTCTTCAAAGATGCATGGACACTAACTTTGTGTTAAATTCTGAAAAAATGTCATTTTATGGTTGAATAAGGTTTAGTTTTGGGACATGTTGTTTCATCTAAGGGAATTGAGGTAGATAAAGCCAAATTTGATATTATTCAATCTTTACCTTATCCCACTAGTGTACAAGAAGTTTGTTCTTTTCTTGGACATGCAAGTTCTTACCGCAGATTCATAAAGGACTTCTCCAAAATAGCGTTACCCTATGCAAGTTGCTACAAAAAGATGTAGCTTTTGAGCTTGATGAGACATGTAAAAAGGCGTTTGATAAGCTGAAAGAATTATTGACTTCTACCCCAGTTATCCAACCCCCTGACTGGAATGTTCCTTTCGAAATAATGTGCGATGCAAGTGATTATGCAGTAGGCGCTGTTTTGGGACAAAGAATTGGAAAAACATCTCGTGCCATTTATTATGCTTCAAGAACTTTGAATGGTGCGCAGAGAAATTATTCTACTAAAGAAAAAGAACTTTTAGATGTTGTGTTTGCTTTAGAAAAGTTTAGATCTTATTTTGTTGGTACTAAAATCATTGTTTATTCTGATCATGCAGCTCTTCGTTATTTGATGACGAAGAAAGAAGCAAAACCAAGATTAATAAGATGGATACTTCTCTTGAGTGAATTTGATTTGGAAATCAAAGACAAAAAAGGGACAGAGAATCTTGTCGCAGATCATTTGAGTGGTTTAGTTCATGTGGAAAATGAACTTTGTCTACAGGAAACGTTCCCCGACGAACAATTGTTCTCCGCAAGTGTAACATTACCTTTGTATGCGAATATTGTGAATTATTTGGTTACTAACATTTTACCTTCTAGTTTGTCTAAGACTTTAAGAGACAAGATCAAAAGTGATGCCAAATACTATGTGTGGGATGATCCAAACTTATAGAAGCATTGTGCAGATCAAGTGATAAGAAGATGCATTCCTGAAAATGAAATTTTTTCTATCCTCACCTTTTGTTATTTTTATGCTTGTGGAGGTCACTTTGGAGCTAAGAGAACAGTAAGAAAAGTACTAGAAAGTGGTTTCTTTTGGCTATCTTTATTCTGAGACTCATATTCTATTTGTAAGTCATGCGGTCATTGTCAAAAGACAGGTAATATATTTCGAAGGAATGAGATGCCACAAACCCCCATACTATTTTGTGAAATTTTTAATGTTTAGGGCATCGATTTTGTGGGACCGTTTCTTGAATCTTTCGGTTATGTTTATATTTTGCTTGCTGTTGATTATGTCTCGAAATGGGTGGAAGCTAAAGCCACCAAGACTGATGATCGTAAAGTTGTTATAGATTTTATCAAGTTTAACATATTTTCCAGGTTTGGAATTCCAAGAGTTTTAATAAGTGATTGAGGTACTCACTTTTGCAATCGAACTATGGATACTTTGATGAGAAAGTACCATATAACCCACAAGGTGTCAACTGTCTATCATTGACAAACTAGTGGACAAGCAGAAGTGTCAAATAGAGAAATCAAGTCCATCCTTGAAAAGACGGTCAATCCAAGTAGAAAAGACTGGAGTTTGCATTTGGATGATGCCTTGTGGGCATATAAAATTGCGTATAAGACACCCATTGGTATGTCATCTTATCGATTCGTCTTTGAGAAACCGTGTCACCTTCTAGTTGAGTTAGAACATAAGGCTTATTGGGCTATTAAGAGTTTCAACATGAAAATGGATGAAAGTGGAGAACACAGAAAATTGCAATTACAAGAGTTAGAGGAAATTTGCAATGATGCCTATGAGAATGCAAGGATCTACAAGGAAAAGACAAAAGCTTTTCATGACAAGATGATCTCTGGGAAGGAGTTTAAAGTTGGTCAAAAAGTCATTCTATTCCATTCACGGCTACGTTTGTTGGGTAAGTTGCGTTCTCGTTGGATTTGACCTTTTGTCGTTACTAATGTTTTTCCTCATAGTGCAGTTGAAATTCAAAGTTTAGCAACTTAAAAAATATTCAAGGTAAATGGCCATAAACTTAAGACTTTCCAAGAAGGATTCCAAGTAGAGAATGCGGCAAAATTGGACCTTGAGGATCCAATTTATTCTGATTAAAGAAGAAAACAACCTTGAGTCGAGCCAACGACAATAAACAAAGACGATGCTTGGGAGGCAACCCAAAGGGAGTTTGTTTTCTTATTCTCGTGTTTATATTTGATTATTTTTGTCTTTTCTTTGCATTTAACTTTACATTGAGAACAATTAAGTTTTAAGTGTGGGGGAGGGAATTTAGGTTGTATTTTAAATATGTTTTTATATATAAAAAAAATCATAACATGATTGAATAAGTAATCTTCCAAATTAATTAGTCTAGTTATTTTCCTCGAAAAATGATAGTGACGAAATTTGGTAGACAAAAGCCAGTGGGATTTTAAGCCTGTAGACGGACACATCCATATCAGCTTCACCATTTTCTTTCATGTGAGATATTCTTTCATGGATTTATTTATCTAGAACTTACCTTGATTCTCTTTGAGATCACATTGATACATGCATGAATGAACATGATTAAGGCCCTCTTTGTTATAATCTACATAAGCTAAATAGCTTACCTGGTAATTAATTCTTCATTTTTGAAACCCCTTTGAGCTTTATTAATCCTTTTTGTTTGTTATAAACCCACATTACAAGCTTTAAACCTGAAAAACAATGTCTTTACCCAAGCTCTAGAGCTAGTGGAATATTGTTCATAGATGTGCAAGAAATAAGAGTGGGGGTGTCTGGATTTGTGATATGGTTATGACTGGTGAAATGGAATATATTCTCACTTTCAATTCATAAATTCCATTGTTGAAGTAGTAAAAAAAAAAAAAAAGTGATGAAGGAGATTGTTTTTAATGTTACAAACTGTCTTTATCCATAATTCCTCCTAAGATTTCAAGAAAATGGTATGTTTACTTGTGTTATATACAAAGTGAAAGTTGTTGCAAATGATTGTTCTATGCCACAAATAAAAAATGTTCTTTTTGAATGATCTCTTTTTCACCACAAGAGTTTTACATGGTTTAAATGCTTTAAAGAACAAAATGAAGAAGCTTCTGAATGAGGAGATTGGTTTTACATGTCTTATATACTCAAACTTGAGTTGATTAATTTTTGCTCCACTATCTTCTATGATTTTTGAGCTACACTCCAAATATTTCCTACCTTAACCCTAATCCCATTACAACCCTTGGAAAGTCCTTATGATTCGTGTTATGCATGTAATCCCAGTGGTGGAGAATGAGAAGATATGCAAGCTTATGGTAGATCATTTCCATTGAGATGAATTTGAGCGAAGCACATACCTTTCAAACACATGAGAATTGAGCGTTAATTTTCGTGAGGATCTACGTTTTTAGTTTATTTTATCTTCAAGTGAAAATGCTGACTAAGTTATTTGTCCATGATACGTTATGAGTTTTGAAGAGTTTGATTGTTCTTAATTAATAGAATTGCAACCTTGGTGTTTTTGGAAAAGTAGATATGAGTTTTACCCGAAGACGAGCAAAAGTTAAGTGTGGGGGAATTTGATGAAAATATAAAATACCATATTTTTCTCTTTTAATGTTTAAGATTTTATTCTTATTTAATGCCTAAATATATTCATTATTCTTATATTTTGATTTAGGATACAAATAGAGGCATTAGGAGCAAATGAAGATAATTGCAGAATTTTAGACAGTTTTGATATCTCTTCATAATATGGGCATAACTCTCTCATTCAATCTCCGATTGAGCTGATTCAAGATGATATAGAATCCTAGGAGAAAGATCTATAACTTCTATGTTTTATGTTTGGAGAGATATCGGCTTAATCTAAGACGAAATCAACCATGAAGTGGATGCACCTGCACTTGACATTCTAGAATATTCTTCAGCCACACTTCTCTTCAATTTGTTTCAAAGCTGAAATGTTAGACCAAGCTAAGAGCAAAACATGACAACAAATTGGGAAATAAATGAGAAGAAAACATGGCTGCATATAACTCATTCAGTTGCAATGTTTGACCAAGACTTGACAAGAAATTGGGGCCCAAAGCTAAAGTAATTGACTATAAGTTGCAAAATCTCACACGGCAACATTTGCATCCATTCTTTGTATGAAAAAGAGTCAACAATAGCTGCACATTTTCATCATTACCTCAAGCCAAATAGCCACACATGGAAGCTCAAGTGGTATTTGGCCACTTTACACTCACTTGAATTCAAAAATGATACATGGCAAAACAACTTGAAATGGTGATTATTTTGTTATGACAACTTACATGAAGGATGCTTATAAATAGAAAGGATGGGTGTGTGTTCTAAATACGATGTTTTGAGTACTTAATGAGCCATTGTGTTTGCTTGAAAAAAAAAAACCAAATATTTCCCTTCTCTTCTTTTTCTTTTGATTGATATTTTTTTATGGCTCTAAGTAGCTAAACTTTTGTAATTAGTCAAAGGAAACGAAAGCCTTGAAATTTATATAGCTGTGAGATCTAATTTGTTCTTATCATTCAATTTATGCTTTGAGTATCGAATATTCTTCTGTGCCTATTTTCATGATTATTTCATTTAATTACTAGAAGGCCTGCTAGTTTATTATTCATTGTAATCTATTGTTAGGTTAGATATCAAATCCGTAATTGTTTGATCTCTCTAATCTGTGAAGCAATTAAGTTTTAATGATTTGCTGCGTCTGAAATTATTAGATCTTAAGAAGAATGCAACCGCTTGTGTCTGTATTGTTTAGTTTCATCGATCTCTCTAATTCTTAAAGCTGCTACTAGATTAAATCCTTAATGCTTGTCTTAAGTTGTTTAGTAGTTAGGATTAATTAGATCGCTTGTATTCTAATTAATTAAAATTAAGGAGAGATAAGAAAATGGTTCTAACGGTGAATATTCAAAGTATTAATTGATTTATATTGCATCGATGATCAATTACAAAAATTTTGATGGTGGACGTTGACTTCGACCAATGCTTGTTCTTTTGATTGATATTTTGAAATTAAATTGCTCTGTAATTGTTTTTATTTCCTTTGAAATTATTTTTGTTACAATCAAAAACCCCATCTTCCTTACTTAATAGTATAAAAATAAGCTAATCATTCTCTGTGGGATTGACCCTTACTCACATTACTACATATATTTTTTGGGAGTACAGGATTTTATTTTTGGGTGCCTGCGACAGCATGCCATAAGGGGAGGGTTTTCCGGTGCTGAGTTCCGAGATCGAATGAGGAAAGAGAAATGGTTTAGTTCAGACGGCGAGGGATTTTCGCTATCGACGCCATTGAATCTCTGAGGGATAGAAAATGAGAACCCACCCTTAGAGAAAAAAGAGAGAAAGTGAAATGCTAGCCCTAGGAGAGAGAAAAAAGGAGTTAATAAATAAAATGAGAATAGTGTGTATGTTCGGGTTGATGGTAAGGAGTCGGGAATCTGAAAAGTAATTCCACAAGGATCAAACTTCCATTGTATGGTTAGGTGTTTCCCTTTTTCTATCACTGAATCGTTGGTGCTAGAGATGAACAATCGAAAGTGAGAAAAGATATGAGAATCGCTAATATTTCTGAGAGGAAGACAAGAAATTGGGAGTCAGAGATGGAAATCTAAGAATGAAGAAAATGGATTTTGATTTGTAATGGAATATATGGGGAGATGAAAAATAGCAATCTGATCTGACTTGATTACTTCTTTTTCTTTCACATCAACTTCATCTTCCTCTTATATCTAATTGATTCGATCTTCCAATCGGTCGAAACTTTATTGAAAGTTGCTAGCAATTTTGTTAATAGATGTCGGAATTGCATTTTATTGTAGATGTCTCGAAAATCATTCAAATGTTGCTAGAGAACGTCGTAGCATTGCAGATTTTGACGTTTTAAGGAAAAACGTCAAATGTTGACTAGATGACTACAAACTGATAGTAGGTGTCTAGATGACTACAAAATATAAGAGAAAATAAAAAAATTGGTCAGATTCAAGATTGACATAGCCTCCAAAAAAAAAAAAAAGAGAAATAACATAAAAGGAAAATATTCTCATTAAGATTTTGAATAATCATTCACGTTTCTCCTTCAATTACTTATACCATTACTCTTCTCACTCACTAGTGGGCCGGACGTCATCTAAACATGATTGTAAGATAAAGACAATTTTAACAACTCCAGCAATAGTATATGAGTCTTAGTCCAACTCAATAGTAAAATGCAAGTAAAAAGATGGCTACATGCCAACAGAGCCCATGAGCTGAGCCTACTAATAACATTTATTACCCAACTTAGGCTAGTATAGCTGGGGTCTCACTCGGTTAAAGTGACTGGCGTTTGGCAGTAGACTATTTCAAAATATATTTTCATTTTTCTAAATATTTAATAAGTTTTTAAACTATTTTTGTTATTCTATATTAGCTGCGTGGCATGCTACATCACCGTTTCATCAGATTGGTTATTGAAGATCTAGTTCTAGAAAACTAATCAATAAACTTATAAAACCAATGAAGAAGTGAAATAATAAAATTGAAAACTAAAGAAACAAAAAAATAGTTAATTATATTTCCAATTTGTGCATGTTATGTTTTCCATTTTCTCTGACATCAGTTCATGAAAATCATTTGATCTATGTCGTTCCCAGTTCCCACTTTGAGCCACTTGAATGTCTCAAATTAATACTGCTCGCACTTAGATCATTTTTAGGAATTTTCAAATAATACATTGAAATATGATTGGATTCATTTAAATGTTTTTTATATTATTTATTATTTCTTGATAGTTGCAATATAATGTTATTGAAATTCTAAATATTATTTTAAAAATAAATGGCTAGGATATAATAAAAAACATCCATTAAGTTTTACAAAATTCTTAGTGTTTTTATTTTTCAGAAAATTCATGTATGAAACTATCTAAACCATTTTATTTAAACAGATTGTTGAAATGTTAAAAAGCTCATCTAGGGTTTATCTTAGCTGAAACCTAGAACATCTGAAATAAGACGAGTACATATAACTGTTGTGTAGATCTAACTAATCGATAGCTTTAAAGAAGATTTTTTTTTTTTAAAATTTAAATACAATTTTTTTTAATATTTATGTATATACTTCACTCTCATTTGTGATCGAAAGACTAGACCAGGAATTTTAATGAACCACAAAAAACTTTACTTCATATTTTTGTTTGTTTTTTAAATGTTTGTTTTGAATCTTTTGATACATAAGCACGATATTTGACCACGACAATGAGATTCAAAGGTTAGTTTTTACCATTGAATATGATTGTAAATGAATTAGGCTACTTGATAGTCTATTTGGTTAACCTCAAATCGAATTCAACTCGTGAAAAAAAAAGTTCGTTCATGAAAGCAGATATCCGCTATATTAATAAATAGTACATACCCGACAAAACTTGACTCGACTTAACTAAAACTCATTAAAACTTGCTCGTTTATGCTCGAATCGACTCGTTAACTCAACTCGATTAAAATTCATTTAAAAATTGATAAATATATACACACATATATGTTATATATATGCAGTGCTAATTATATAAGTATAACATTTTTATAATTAAATATGTAATATGTAATCTTATTACTTGTATCTATATGATGAATATATTTTATAGTTATGTTTTATAATTTGTACAATAATTAGTTTATAAAATTTAATAATTTCATATATTAGTATGTGGGAAGCATGTGAAATACGTATATGCTATCATATTATGTATATTTATTATTAATATATATAAGCATATAACATATTATTATGATGAATAAATATCAACTAGTTAGATATTAAATATTAATTTTTTTATTAGTTATTTATTTACTTTTAAATTTTATTCAAAAAATTAAAAAAAAAATTGAGCTCAAGTTCGACTCGACTCGAGTTTGTTTGTAGGACAAGTTCGAGCTCGAGCTCGAATTCGAATTAGAAGTTTAGTTTATCGAGTCGAATTCGAATAAAAAATAAATAAAAATTCGAGCTTGAGTATTCTGAGTTGAGCTCGAGTTTGGCAAGTCAAAATTCAGCTCGACTTAACTCAATTACAGCCTTAATATTGAACAAGTGTGGCAGGCACATGCGATACGCATACTTGATTGATCCCCATAATTGATAAGAAGATTTACCCGAAAGAACTTATTTATCCAATCTTATGGGTTTACCAACATATAAAATCATGAACATAGAAAATAAAGAGTTTAAGTGATTTAACCTCGAAGTAGAGTGCGTCAATGTTTTTGTCTCTTCCCTTTGCATTCATGTCATGACTTCGTTTGTTACCATACAAATAGGTAAGAAAATTAGGATCTTAAAGATATTAATCTGATTCCAAAGGTAAAGAATAACAATTTGAGTAAACAAAATTCAGAGAAGCCAGCAATATTTACAAGAAGTCTTGTCTCAACTATTTAGGTTCATTTTAGAGGCAAAGCAATCCTGCAACCATTGGGCTTGCACTTGCAAACCAGCATCCCTTAATGCAGCCAAAGCTGAAGTATAAAGCCTGCCATCGAACTCTGTTCCATGAGATCTCATATCCTGCAAAAGCTTCAACAAATCACCGATCCGATTACTCTTTGAAAAAACTCCAACCATGATTCCAGCCATCACCCTATCAATCACTCCTCCATTGCTCCTGAACTCTTTGTAATACCGCACACATGTCTCAAACTCCTTAGCCTTACCATAAGCACTGATAATTATAGTGTAACTTATCTTATCTGCAGGAACCTTTCTTCTTTTCATTTCCTTCCAAAGCTTCTCAACCTGCCTCAAATTCTTGGCCTTCCCATGAATTTCCATCAGAGAGTTGTAAATCCATACATTGGGTTCACACCCTCTTTCTTTCATCTTGGCTAACGCCCTCATTGCATCTCTAACTCTTCCCATTCTCCCATACATTACAATAATGCTGGAATAAGCTACCACAGATTTATCTAAACCCCTATTTTCCATCTCCGAAAATGCCATTTCTGCTTTTGAATATAGCTCAAGTTGAGTGTAGGCATTTATTATTGATGAATATGTAACTTGTCCTGCCTCACATCCCTGCGAGATAAGCTCCTCATAAACCTTAACTGCGGCCTGAAACCCTCTTTTCTTGGAGTAGCCATTAACAATTGCACAGAATATGCAGTCGGGAATTCTAAGTCTGGAGTCTTTCATTGCCTTAACAATTTCCTGAGTCTTCTCCATTTGCCCTTCTTCCACATACATCAACACGAGTTTTAAGTACGCCTCAGGATCTCTTAACATTCTTTTGCTTTTTGCTTCCTCCGAAAGATGTTCGGCCACCTTTACTTCTTTCATTCTCGCAAAAGAACATATAAGAGAAGTGTAAACCGAAGAATCCTTCACGATGATCCCCTTCTTTGTCATTTCTTGGAAGTATTCGAGAGCCTCAAAAGCTCTTCCTGACTCGCTTAGAGACTTGCAGAGAATTCCATAAATCTGAGCGCAGAATGGTGATGAATAGAAATCAAATTGCGTACTTCGAAGTTCACGAAACAGTTCAATCACTCTCTCAGAATCACCGGTTTTCCCATAAGCTTCCATGATATGGCAATAACATTTCAAATCCGGAGGAACGCCGGAAGATTCCATTCGCATGAATGCTGCAATCGTGCTCCGATACATATGAAGCTTGTTATAGCCACTCATTGCAGAAACAAAGGCCGAGACACCGACTTCATGATTAGCTTTAGAATCTTCAAGCAAAGTCTCGACAATTTTGAATTTTCTAGCTCTAATGCAATTCCTAATCAATTTAGAACAGGTGGTGCTATCCGGAAACACCTGATAATTCCGGAAATCTTCACAAACTTGTAAAATCAGACCCCATTTACTTGAACTTAACAAATACCTGATTACATGCTTCAACGTCGATCTCTCAGGCCTAAATTCCAGCCTTTGTTTAACTTTTTCATAGTATTCGTACGCGAGTTCTTGGGTTTGAGAATCTGCAAACAACCCACGTAAAATATCATTTAAATTACCACAATCGGGCTTTTTCCCTCGTTCGGAATCTGGAAACTCGAGGTTCAACTTGATGATGGGCAAGCTATTGGAGGACTCTTCTAATGTTGGAGATGAGCAACCCGAGGAGTAAACATCGAAGTTTAGGAATCTTGGGCGTGTTACTGAGGAAAAAGGAAGGGTTTTGTAGGTTGGGATCAAATTAAATCTGTGGGAATTCCTGCAAGAGTTAATGCAAGCTACAGACCAGTCTGAACAAGTGGAAATGGTCATATTGTAGATAAGGTTTGGAGGGAAGAGCGAGCTTGTCCCGCATTATATACACACCTTATCCTACGTGATTTTTGCTACGGATGTGAATTTTATGAGCCACTAAAAAATTGAAAAGTGGGTTCTTTGGAACAACAGTCCTAAAAATGCCACGTGGATTTTATATTTGCATCGTCTAGCCACCATTAATTTTTTTTTTTCTTTTTTGAGTTGTGGCTACCACTAACTGATTTGCATCATCTAGCCATCATTATCATTATCATTATTTTTAGTTGGGGCTACCACTAATTGACTATGTCATGGGCAAGGATAGTTCTAGTAGCAGATCATTTATCTTTGGGTCTTGTAACGGACTTATGAGTGTCTCTAATAAGATTGTGGAAACAAGTAGATAGCAGATGTTTTTTTCCCTCAATCACAATTATTGAGGTAATGTTATAAAACTAAAAGAAAATTACTATTACAAGAGAAAATATTTAAAACTCTTATTACCCAAAAACTAGAATTTTCTCTCTTCTTTCTCTTTTTTTCTTTCTCTTTCATTTTTCTTCCTTACTCGTACCCAACTGAAGTGAATGCAAATCATTAAATAGGCATTTAGAGGCCTTATGGCAATGATTGATAGATGCATAGCATCCATCAATAATACTCTTCCTTTTTCAATATCATAGTGAGGGGGGTCATTCATGTCCCTCTTATAATTATAACACTCCCTCTTGAATGACCATTCATAAAGAATCTGCCTCGTTAAAATCTTGCAAAGGAAAAATCCAGTGGGAAGAAAAATCAATGGCGAAGGAAAAAAAGTACAGTATTCTTATGTACCGTCAAGTGCTTTAAAATTGCCTCATTAAAACCTTACAAAATAAAACCCAATAAGACAAAACCTTAGCGAAGAAAAAAAAGTACAATCAGCACAAGTCTTCAATATATTTACTCTCCCTAAAAAGTGCATAACGAAGATACAGACAGCTTCATATCCCCTTCCGATATTATCCGTTTTGGCACTTCAGGATCTCACGAGTTAAAATCGCGTCAGAGAAGGTAGAGAGAGTCTCACATATAAAGCACTTGACAGCGTTGTAGTTGGTAATACTTTCTTGAATAAATCTGCCAGATTATCACTTTTCTTGAATATGTTGAATCACTGATCTCAGTCAAATACACTCTCGACTTGCTTCATGAATTGCAATTATTTTTGAGTAGTTTGAAGATGTGGCAGATAGTGTTTGCTTGATAAACTTAGTAGAAATCTGATACCTGCAGTAATACTTAAACTCCCCCTGAGAATATGCATCAATTTTTCAAGTAATAAACAAATATGATTTCAACATCTATAACAGGGTTAAGAATTCAAATATAATTTCCATCTAAATAATGTATTAGAGAGAACATGTTAATATTCTCATATAAAATTTCTCCCCCTATTGGCGTTATTAAGGAGAACATATTCATGCACAGCGAAAAGAGTATTGGAAATCACTCATGTTTGACAAAAACTGCAAAAACTTGAAGTCTAGTTCTATCAGTTCGGCGAAAAGTCAAATCCACTTGATATTGTTGACAAATGAGATCTTTGCGGAGATTTGAAAGTTTTGAGTTGCAGTTTAAAGATGATCATTTTCGCTCATAGAATACTTACGCAACATCTCATATTCCTCATTTATCCATTTGTTGTTTATCAAGAACGATTCTATGGCTGAGAGAAATTCTTTGGTTAATGTTCCAGATTTAAACCAAGAACCTTTTACATCTCAATAACTCATTTTTACTCATGAGGCTGTTAACACTATGATAGGAGCAGATATACATCTTTCTAGTAAAATTAATCCTGAAATTGTTGCAGCATCAAGAACTCTCAGTGCTCAATATGCTGCCTTTATTACAACCATGTCTCGGAGGCTACTAATGAGAGCGAGTGGGGTTGATCATCTTAACAAACAAATATCTGAATTACATCAAAAGCTTGCAACTAAAGATAGGAAGAATAAAAAGTTAAGACAAGAAAACATGGAGCTGAAGAAATTTACAGACTGGTATTCTCTTGATCTGAAATCTCGAATAGAAGAGTTGGAACAAGAGAGAGCTCAAATACAAAGTCAACAACAGCAGCTGACAGTAGAGGTTCGGCGTTTACGAGAAAACTGCAATTAATCTCGCTGGCTTTTGAAAATGTGCATCCAGTATATCTTGTAATTTTGACTAAGTGAGATTTGAAGAGATGATGATTTGTCTTATTCTTATTTTTATCTTTATAAGAGCAAGTTTCAGTTTTATCTAATTCGCATCAAATCTTCTTCTCATATCTGCAATTTATCTGTATTTTTATTCTACAAAGTTTCAATGGCTCATCAATTTCCTTCAATATTCTTTATAATCAATATATGATATATTCTTCACTTTAGTTATAAGTTGTTCCTGCATCTTCCATGGGTGTCATGTTGCAGCAAGCGAATGATCTGGCTAATAAGTCAAATCGTGAAGCCGTTTATGAGTTGGTGACCCATGGAACTCGATATTTCTCCTCTATTGTTGGGTTTTTCGGCCGGTTACAATCCAAAAATCGTGAGATTGAGGAGTTTAACGAGAAGGTTTTCATTTTGGCCAATCATTTCTACGTCGACATTTTTCGACGATTTTTGGCTCACTTTTTTCATTATTTCTAGTAATGTTAAGGACCATCATATATAAAGATATGTTGTCAACAAAAGTTTTATTTCTATTCATAATTTTTTCAGTATCATGAAATGTATTGAAATCTCAATATTTTTAAGTACTTGTTCCTCTTTAGGGGAAAACATTTCATGAAAATTCTCTTTAGGAGTTTTGTCTTCAAGAGGATTATACTTCTTAGGAGTTCCTTTTCAGGAGGTTTATACTCTTCAGGAGTATACTCTTCAGGAGTTTCCTCTTCAGGAAATTTGTATTTTATATAAAATGTTTGGATAGATCTTATTGCTTGTTTTGTGGGTACGATCTTTTCAAGCGTACCGATTTATTTTCTTTTGCACCAATAAGTTTTCAACACTTCAGGTGTGTCTTAGACTCATCTATTGCTGTTTTAACAACTTGTCCTTCAGAGATTTCAATTCTTACTTAAGCATTAATAGCAGTAATATATTATTTTACAACACCTTTAGTGTCAGTAAATATATTAAGTAATTGATTTGCAACACTTTGCAAATAGGTAATCCTCTGAACTTCTAGTTTACATTCATTTGTAAGAGGATCAAATTTAGACAGGGCTTTATTATCCAAAATAATTTCTTGTCGTGCTTCAGGCACCAACTTTTCATTATTTCAAAACATGATAAAATATTAAAAATTTTTTACTATAATATATAAAAGCTCAGTATAAGTAAATCAAGTGTTTGACCATACAACAAGTACGCGACCAATATTCAGTTATATTATATCTATGACAAACATTTTCATTTTTTTATGAAAAATTATTTTGAGGACCTTTACCCTTCTCTGAGTTGGATCATTTCTGGTGATACAATATATTTATATTATTATCTTCTTTAGTGTTGTTGCTTCTGAAACTCACATTTCTATAATTTCTCTACCATGTTTACATCATTGGTTCCTTTGAAAGGATGCACCGTTCATTTATGAGAATTGTATAAATCTAATATCATTTATTTCAGAAAATGATGTAAAACTAATATGACATAACTGATGATTTATTAAAAAAAACTCATTATTAAGCTCAATCACTAGAAGATAAAATAAAAATTCGGAACATTTGTTGAACTTTTACTCTCAATATTGCTGCTGCAGGAGCACATTTAAGATATGAAAAATAAAATGTCTTCTTTTAAAAATATCATCATCAGTGACTTTCTCACTACATAATTTTAATATTGAGCTATTTTAAAGAGTGCAGAGTTATATTCACTACCACTCTTAAAATCTTGTAACTTCAGGTGCAATAAGTTATAATGATCTTTTGGGAGGATTACATCTTCTGGTGTTTATATCCCTTCCTCAAATCATTTCATAAAGTAAGAAAATTTTTTCACCGTGAGATACACAGCACGATCCTGCAAGGACATGTGATTTTCTTCTTTGATTGTATCTCCCAATTTCATCATATCTAAATGGATCTCATCAAGGATCTTGAATAAATAACTTTTTCCAGATATGTCAATAGTAATAAATTTCAATTTTATAAGATTTGATATTTTCTACATATATGAATCACAAAAATAAATATATGTATCTAAAAAATATTCACATAATCATGAGAATAAAAGTAAAATTTTATTAAGTAATTATTAAGTAATATTATTTTTTATATTCATCTCAAAGACTGCAAATAATATATTAAAATATTTATTTGAAGTAGAATATCACTAGCTTCAGTATCGGTAGAATTTCGTACTGATAATGTGTTATAAAACTAAAAGAAAACTGCTATTTCAAGAAAAAAACATAAGAGAAAATATTAAAATTCTTATTACTTAAGACTAGAATTTTCTCTCTCCTTCTCTTTCTTTCTTTCTCTTTCTCTTTTCTTCCTTACTCGTACCCAACTGAAGTGAATGCAATTCATTAAATAGGCGTTTGGAGGCCTTACGGTAATTATTGATGGATGCACAGCATCCATCAATAATACTCTTCCTTTTTCAATATCATAGTGAGGGGGGTCATTCATGTCCCCCCTTATAATTACAACAGGTAACATATTTTAAGTGATTATTCATTTAATTGGTTGAGATGCAAAACTACTTTTAACACGGCATATAATTAGTGTGATTGCGGATGACAAAAAAATAAATAAATATAGAACATCATTTCACATTTTAATTTTGTTTATAACTAGATTGTGTAAAATTGTTTAAGCATGATTATGTGATTAGAATTATAAATGTACTCATTTAATGGATGATATGCAAAAGCTGACTCTTTCGCTAGTCTTTCTGCACACTATAATGGTTTCCTTCTCGCCACTATAAAACAACCTATTTTCCTCACAAACAAAACCAGTCAACCATTAGAGTAGACATCTCAAACTTCAGAAGCAAGAAATGGATTTGGATTCACACATCACACAAACTAAAGCTCTTTCTTGGCAAGGTTTAAATCTTAAACCTGCACCGGAGTCAGGAAAAGCCATATGTAACACAATTTTAGTAGGGCGATGGGTAAGAGATAAAAGATTTCTTATACCACGACTCCATCCAGGCAATGCGGAACTTCATCCAAATTTTTTTTATAAAAGATTTGGAAACAAACATGTTCATTTTCACCTTTAAATCTCCCCATGATAAGCTAAGAGTCTTAAACCAATTACCTTGAAACTTCAAAGGCCATCTATTTATCCTTGAGCCATGGACCTCAGGAGTTACTATTCAAGAGATCAATCTCAAAACTATTGTGAACTCATGGGATTGAAAATCTTTTGAATCTACGAACAAATTGAAATCCATCTAAGAAAGTCATTAATCAAGTACGTCACTACAAGATATAAGGCAATTTGCCAAGAGTGGGCGGGAAATGAGTATTTGCCACAAAATTCATCCGTGGGCGGCTTGTGGCATATGCTCTGGAGCAAATACTACTTTTCCCCATGACTAGAAAATTCCGTGGCAATTGGCTACTTTTTGCCACCATTACATTCGTGGTTAGCGGCCATCTTGGCAGTGGCAAAAAAGTCCAAAAATGTTTTCCCTCGTGTGGGAAATACCTATTTCCCACAAAGTTAATCTGTGGCTATTAATTTTTTCCCAGAATGAGGGTAGGGGGAATCAATGTTTACTACCAATCCCATGGTTATAGTTTGCACTAACAAATTTGTTACCACCAATTCCATTCCTGTGTATTACTTCTTCGATAGGAACATGTTACTCTCTAAATATATATGTATTCATGGCTAATAGTACATTATTTACCACGACTCCATCTCGAGGGAAATGCACTTTGCCCAAGATTTCATACCTTGGCTAAAAGCCTTGACGACAGGTGCATATACAGTCTACAGTTGACAATCACTTATGGTAGTAAAAATAAAATTGCCATAAAAAATTTTTCGTGGGGAGACCTCTTTGAGTACCATATGATATCTGATAATCTCAATTTACAACAACAATGGTTTCTTATGGTAACCACATATATTTTGATTTGCATGTTTCCAATCCATAATGCTTCAGTCATCCAAGCTTTAATTAGCTAGCTCACCATTATGATAATTTAGTGCAAGTAGACATCCATATATTAATATATGTAAGTAGCTAGTCATTCATCAAGTTACAGAATAAACCACCATGGACATTGTCCATTTAACATCACCCTGACCATGCAATTATATTAACCTAGCATCGCTATGTAGTATATTCAACATCCTATATAGCCAATTACATATATAATACTAATGGCACATAATGTAGCATCCAGGTATTGATCTTGAGCCTTAGCCAGGAGCATAAGTGGGCCCTGGAACATGACTTTTAACTGATCTTCATCTTCATTGCATGTATTTACACAGGATTCAAGCTCATTTCTGAGTTAAACTGCCTTGCCACCAAACTAGAGCTTCGAACCAAATTGGGCTAAGACCAAGAACTAGATACCCGGTTACACATGGACGGATTAGAGCAAAAAGGGCTGCAAACACGTGAAAGAAAGTTTGTTAAATGATTGTTGGTAACAACCTATGGACGTGTGTTTGCATATCTTACCATATGGGCCAAAACATTAACAAAGGCTCAGGTCAATTTCATGCAAAGGAATAAATAACATCGATCGAAGAACAAATCAGTAGGTCTGAAACCTACTTGTTGGCAAATAACATATAATCCGGTGTAGCAGTATTGTTTAGACAACTAGTTAGTGCACCATGAATATTTCTTCTTAATTAATGTTGTACAAAATAAGCAGCTACTTAGTCAATACCTGACCTATATCTAAGAATCCTTATCTTCTACATGTGCCCAGGAGCTGATACAATAGCATTGTCATACCAGTAAAAGCTTTGGAAGTATCCTATGATAAAACTGCTATTTCACAACCCAAGAAGTGTACTACAATATACTTCTTTACCATCAAAACCATGTTTGATCCTATTAATTTGTATATGCCATAAGCATTGCAAACAACACCACTATTATTTAGACATATTGTAAACATATAAATGAGTAACATTTATGGATAACAAAAGAATATGATCTCCCAGCCAACACCTAATTCGATATAAATATAGTTTATTGCATAACCAACCAGCAGAACAAATTGTGCCCTCATGATGGCATATGCAACCCTCACTCTTTAGCTATTTAAACAACTAACCACAAATATCCAATATATCAGTAATATCTACGTATGAAGTTGTGAAAGTACCATCAGTATTCAGTTCATTTTGGTGCTGCTTCGCATGTATCTGGCCCCTTATGTCAGCAGTCGTTATATCTATCAAAATGCCTTTCATTGCTCCCAGTAGTGTGTCTCTAAACTTAATGAAGACTCTGGCCCTGCACCATCTCGGCACCCCTATTGCATCCTTTTTTCCCTAACCAAAAAAAAGTTCATTTAAAAAATGAGGGGACCAAAACAACCACTATGGAAAATACATTACGACTACTATACAAAGGGACCAGCTTACCCTTTCCAGTGATGGTCCATTTCATCCAATTAAGAATCTATGCATGCTCAAAATTAAGTCTTTCTAACTCATGATCAATTACTAAGGATGCAGTCAACCACTTGGCAAATTTTTTTTTTGCCAAAGACATCTACATCGCAAAAGGTCCCATTCTATGACTACCATTTGCAACAAACCCTTATGTCTACATGATGTCAAATAGTTACTAAATAATATAGAGATAGACCACTTGCATACCAAAAGAAGGGGATATTGTTGGACAAAATGAATGATACTCCCTTCCAACAAAGAACTATATGAATTTAATAAATGTCTAAGCCACTTCGGGAGTCTCTTCTAGAGACTCCCTATTTCCCCCAAGTTGTTGATTAATCTTGCCGCGTTGTTTGTTGTGATTAGATATTTCTTTTCGCATTGCATCCATGTCGGCTAACATTTTTTCTAGTTGCGTTTTATAATTTTCAGTAGAGGTCTTGTTGCTTTCATTCTCTACGGCCATACGTATGAAAGCTTTGTTCCTTTGCATCGAAGGAGAAGGCTCAGGGATCACGACATGGCCCAATCCCTTCGCATATCCCGATTTGAACCCTAGTGTCTCCTTGAAAACTTCGGCAGCAACCTCATTAAGGTTCCTCGATGTCTACATCTCATTCATCTGCTCTAGCATAAGGTTCTAAAAAGAAATATGTCATGGAGCAATCAAATTATCAAACAATGATCATAATCATCAAATTGAACAAAGCTAATAAACTGTGGTTAAACTCACATAATTATGTTCAGAGGCCGCATTAATGAATTTACCCTTTTTTGCAGACGAATATGTCTCCTTATAAAGAGCAATCATGTTTTCCACATCCTCGCCCTTATAATAAAAATGCTTAATTATTAATACTAGGTGTGCTGGAAAATGACAACGTAATAGGTATATACAATGTGCATGTGAATATTGCATAATATGAAATCTGATTCCTAAGATCTAATGCATCAGCCAAATATTTTAATTTTTAGAATAAAACAAAGACACAAATATTAGAAGTACTTTCTCTGACATGATATGTACGAACGATTTTCTTCTACCAGTGTCTAACAACTTGCTTCTTCTTGTTGTTTGCATTCCTACAAGATTGCTCCTGAAACGTTTAACAAACATTTTACAAATCTACCCTGTAAAACATTGTTGCCTTATATCAAGTACAAAAAGTGTCATTGATGTGTAGAATTGTGGGATATACCTTGAATGGGCCGTTATTCCAACGTTCACACAACCTTTCTCATACTGGCTTCTCAACCATCTCCATCCCACCCGCAAGTGTCTCTTCGTGCAATGCATATTTCCAATATTTCTTGTGCAATTCGTAGTGGTATGCACTGTATCTATCAGCTAAGGTTCTGATAGCAACTTCGCGGTGGTTCTCACTGTCCTAATCCAACTCAAAGTCTCCCTTTAAGAAAAGAATTTATAGTGAGTCCCTTTTACATGTAATAAAAAACCAGATTATTACTAGTTAATACAAATATCAAAGTCAATTGGAAGGACTAACCCTTACTTTAACAAGGTTGATCAGCTCGTGTTTTTCCTTCTCGTCGACCACACACCAGCTTGCATGCCTCATGTTCACATGCACTTTCACTATCCAACTCACTCGACTAGGGAACACAACTACATTCTCGCATGATGGGCCCTTATGTCCATGCTTTATAGTCAAATGAATTTTACCCATTTTACATAGCCTATCAAACATTATACCCTTTGTAGCTCCTCTCCCTTTTTTTTAATATGTGGAACTATAAAGCCAAGCTAATAAATATGTCATAGTGAATCAAGTAATGTATAATTTAACTATATAAAGTAAAACATATCTAAGATCACCCAATATTAAAAGCAACATTCAGACCTGCTTCGACCACCCCCTAATCAGTATTATTAGCTTGCTTCTAGTTCCTATCTTGTTGGACCACAACTGGTGCTGCTTGAGTAGACTCAATAACTGCTACTGCTGGTTTGGGGTCAACAACTTGTCCGACTGAAGTAGGGTCAACAGCCCTGATCGGCTCCACTTCATCCCTTAGGCCCCTTCCAGGTGGCACTGTTGTGGGTTATTCTTTTATTGGGGATTCTAATGGAATGCATGGGGGCCTAGGTCTGTGGCGCCACCCTCTTTTAGCGAGTCGTACAAGTACCATGGCTTCTCAATCTATCAGGATATTAACAAAACCCACACTCAATGGTTGAAACAAAATCATAGCAACAAAATTTAAAGATAATCTCCTTATGTATCTATGCTACTGTCCTAGTTGAGATCAAGTTGATTAAAAACCAAGAACAATAAAATCTTAAATGCCAATCTGACATAATGGAGATTCCTTATCATTGATGGGTTTGCAAAATGGATGAACTACACAGCTGCCTAAAATATGGTTCAGGTTTGCAATTACTAGTGAAAAGCTAAAAAAATCAGCCATATGTGAAGAATTCCTGGACTGCAGGGGGGTTCACTAAACAAACATAAACAAAAATACTTGCCCAGCATCCCTGAGCACATTTTGGGCAACTGTGTGCATTACAAGCTACAATCATATAAAATAACTTATTGCATGCATTACAAGCTACAACCATGTCAATGGATGCTTTATGGCACATGTATGATATAGGCAGTTTTTGTGAAATGGAAGAACTATGCAACAAAGTCACAAATAATCCCAAGTGTGCAAACACTAGTAGCAAAAAGATAAGTCAATACATGCAGACAATGATTGGTCCAAGTTCTAAACCATGAGTTTTATAAATAAACACCATAAATCATGTAGCAAGTGCATACTTATTCAGCATTAGGGTTGCACCATGCTAGACATCATTTGGGTGTTAAATATAGGTTGTGTGTGGAATCAATAGCCCTAAGTATGAAATAGTTGGAATAGACACAACTCCACTAACTTGTATAAAGCATAAACAAAAACTTAAATAATATGCACAGCACAATAACTGAGGCCACTAAATCCTATTTAGTGTGTAACCCTTTGTAGGATTTTGGACCTAAACAAAAAAAAAACTTCAATTATATATTGATATTTTGAAATGTACACAGGTCCTTGGACTCTATAAGTCAAGCTTATTTTGAAAAAATTGAGGTAAGTAAACCCTATTTTGAAATGTACAACCCCACTAACTTAGTTCTATAAAGCATAAACAAAAACTTAAATAGTTTGTAAAGCACAATAACTTAGCTCACTAAACCCTATTTCTATTGTGTAACCCTTTGTAGGACTCTGGACCTAAACAAAAAAAGACTTCAACTATATATTTATATTTTGACAAATACATGGGTCCCTGGACTTTGTTTTGTCTCATTTTCCATAACCAGTTGACATTTTTCATTATCTTCAAACTCTACTCTAAACTGGTGTTAATTGGTTTCAGTTTGGAGCAAAAAAGTAAGATGAATATGTGTATGGAATATATGAATACACTGCTATCCATGTGCAGATTTGGGAGAGAGGTGAGTTGGAGAGTATGAATGCTCACCTTATAAAATACTCTAAAACACCAGATGTGTGGCAGGAAAAATACCCCAGCGTGGGAAATAAGTCTTCTTTCTCGTCTGAAGTGCTCTTTCGTTCTCCCTTAGGTTGCTGTCAAAACTGAGGTGCATTTGCCGTGGAGAAGGTTGAGGCAAAGTACTCACCTTACCCATCAAATAAAGCTAGCGCCTTACCAAAACAGTTTTCCCTCTCAAATACCTAACCCACAGCTGGAATGATAGGACACGTGGCACGCTCATGTTACCACCACTTGTTTACTCTTTTTTAAACCCATCAAATTTACTTTAATTAGTCAAGTAGATATATATATATATATATAAATATAAACATATATATATAATCTAAGTACTATAAAATCTGTAATTTATAGATAAAATCTAATATATATAAAATCCGTAGTGATCTATATATAAAATCATATATGCATAATACCTTGTAGTCAAGTATTTATATATATATATATATAATCTGATTCATGCTTGGGTCTATTTGGGTTGGGCACTCATCCCAGTTTCCAGTGTGACTTAGCATAAAGGGTTGTTTCTCAGTAGGACTTAGCATATAACATCTAAGATGCATCGAGGTATTATCATCATCACGCTGCAAGTGCAAATCTCTCCTAATTTCAAGATTTTTCAAATCCTGATGTGCATTGGCCATGTTTTTACTTTTACCTTCAATATCCAATAATGTTCCCAATACGTTATCACATATGTTTTTTTCAATGTGCATGACGTCCAAATTATATTTCAGCCCCTAATCTAACCAATATGGAAGCTCGAAGAATATACTTTTCTTCATCCAACTAAGTTCATTGGGGGTACGTTTCCTCTTCTTTCCTGCTTTACCAAACTGAATAGTTGATAACTCGTTTAACTGATGTAGCAGTGCCAAGCCCGTTATTCATTGAGGTTGTTGCCGATGGTCTTCCTTGCCCTAGAAAGCATGTTTTTTCCATCACAGGGAGTGGTTCGGCTCCAACCAATGCCGATGGCCCATAAAACAATGTTTATGGCCATGCATCAGGCATAGTGAATCTGTGTTTGCATTACATGCAAGACAGGTCATCTTGCCCTTTGTACTCCAACCCAAGAAATTGGCATATGCTGGGAAGTCGTTGATAGTACATAGTAATGCTGCATGTAATACAAAAGTCTCTCTTTTGTATGCATCGTATGTACGAACCCCCTCAATGAATAATTCCTTCAGCTCATCAATTAATGGGCCCAAAAACACGTCAATATCATTGACTGGTCCCTTAGATCCGGGGATTAACAGTGACATCATTTCATGCATGCACACCACTTGCTAAACCAAGTTCAACATTACGAGGATCGGTAGCAAATCAGTCATGTTTGGCATCAAAGTCTTTCCATACACGAGAATCAACAAGATGCCTTATGATACTTGGATCATCGCACGCTCATCTACATGCCATTGCATGGCAGTAGCACTCTTCTTCGACATGTTCAACCTTTGTAGCCAAGACTTAAGAGGAAAATATCGCAGGATTTTCTGCGGGAGCCTATGTGCAGTTGTTGATGTCGATACCCACCTAGATGCATGGCATTTGGGGCACTCATCCTTGTCATCATTTTCCTTCCAAAAAAGGATACAGTCATTAGGGCACACATGTATCTTTGTGTATGTGAAACCCAACTGTAAGCGCCTTGTCTCGATATATGATGTTGGCATCAATGCATCCAAAAATGCAGCTTGCAAGAGCCTTATGACCATGTCAAAAAACTTGATAGTCCAACCGCCAACTGTCTTAATGTGAAACAGCTTGACTATGAATGATAGTTTTAAGAAAGCTTGACAGTTTGGATGGAGTGGACATTTTGTGCCAACTAGTAACTCTTTGAAACTGAGGTCAACTGGAATATTAGAGGTTTCCCCTTCGTTGGACCGTGCTTCATCACCATATAGGCTATGTACATGGTCCATAAGGGTCCCAGCACGGATGTCATCTACCATCTCGTCGACGTCATCAATATACTCATTGTTGTAAGTGTCCTTAGGACCTCCTTCGTTTGAAGAAGAGGTGTTGGAGAAGTTTTCCTCCTCACCATACAATATCCAATCTGTATACGTTGTATCTATTCCTATGATGAATAAGTGATCCTTAACCATAGAATGAGGTTGAAAAATTCTATTCCGGCATCTTTTACATGGACACCTAATGCGATCTACACCTTGTGCATGGGCCTTTCCATATCTAAGAATTGCTTAACCCTAGCAGCATATTCACTCGACTACAATCTATCCTCGATATGCATCCAGTCTTTATCCATTTAGCTAACAAAAGGATAATTTCAATATGGGTTAACATTGCATATAATACACGTGGTTTGAATATTGTAACTAGAAAGACACTAATTGTAGGCTAGGAATAGTGAAATAGACGAATTTTGCAATCACAAATTTAAGTATATTTTTAGAAATGTGTGTGCCCATATTTCACGCATACTGTCGTAGTTTCACCAGGACTTTTTGATTGGTGGGAGGGCACTTTGTATGTAATATTGAAAATGAATGAGTATTACTGTCATGGATAATGAATAATGTCCTCGTGAGCACGTGGCAATCATGTAAACAACATTGGTTGTGGGTAACAGCAAATGGGGGGCCATCGTTGTTGACACCCCCAGTCTACGCTTGGGATCGCATGTAAACTGAAGCGTTGGGGATACGTACCACAAGGCTACTTACCCCTCATTCATGATATAAATAAATGCATGCACCTAACTTATTAGTAGTATGCAATAATTATTGTAGCGGAATAAGGTCAAACCGAATAAAATAGACAAGAAATATAAAACTTGCCAAGCATCACATGGTAGAACTAAATAATACCCCAAACGAAACTTTATACATAGCATTATAATGTATCATGTTCTGCAAAATACCAAATTTTCCAAACAAAGGGAAAAATACATCTCCTTTATTTAGGAGAAAACCAAAATATAACTTAAACATCATCAGAAGATAGTTGGCCCTGCTACCCATCCCTAGAACAGGGGCTCCTTCTCAACCTCCTTGTATTCAGGTCCAAAACAAAAATGCCTTAAACTCAAACTGTGTCCTTGCTGGACACGTATCCCTATTGCTAAGGCATAGATGCTGTCCAGAAACAAGGACCCATCTGGCCTCATAGCAAGACAGCACCCTACAGTGCCGGTCCTCTAGCTACCTAAGTGCGTTTCTCTGCATTCCTCTACAAGATGATCATACCATAAAGGGGCCACAGTATCAAAAAGAGAATACTCTGTCAGCCCTCATGTGTCCGAGGAGTTTCTAGGGGAGTCTGACTCAGGAAATCCATCGTCGCCTATAATCATTTCTATCGTCCCGAAAAGAAACAATAGTTGATAAAGTAAGGAGTGAGATTTTGAAAAATCTCAGTTAAGTATACAATTATCTGAACAAAAGCATTGCAAGCATATATAAGTGAGCATTAAAACAAATGCATGTGTCGTGAATGTGAGACTTATGATGTAACTTATGCATATGCACTTTCATAAAAACTTTCATGTAACATTGACTTTCCTTGAAACTTATGATTTATGCACGTGCTTTTTTATAAAAAGGCTTTCGTTTCATAACTTCTTTGACACATATTGAAAACCTTTTCGGAAACTTTTTATATCTTCCATCATATTCATTTCATTAGACACCACTATTCATGTTCATATCATTCTTGAATTTATAGCCTTTCTTGTCATGACTTTTCATATTGGATACCTCACGGTTCCCCTATGCACTATGTGCTCTCCGCATCACACGAGGTGACTACTTCATAATCATATTCTTACAACGGGAGCTTCCACCGTCCTTGGGCACCCATTAGTTTTAGGTGTGACTATGCTCCAGAATCCTTTAAATAGGAATAATTCGTGGCTTGTCGACTGTTTTTCATCAATCCAGGGGGTTTCACTCGATTTTAGTCACTCTTGAGTGAACAGAGAGTTCTACTAGGACACTACTTTGTCTCAAGTTTTGGGATTCTTATAAAAAAAAATGGTTCTTAATTAACTTCCTCTTTCTTTTGAAAAAAACATATTTGACCCAAAGATATGGAACTCTTGACTTGAATGGACATGCATGCTATGACTTTGACTTTCTTATACAAAACACATGGATCATGAAGTGTATGTTGCATGCATTTTCCAATCCATAGCTTTTCATGCTAACACATGAATATAAATGTCTTTCAAGCACGTCATATGCATACATTCAAACAAAGAAAATTATTCAACAATTCTGCCTTTAGAAAAAGGGTATGGTCGAGTATCCCTAAGGCTCAAACCCTAGTTTTTCCTTTCCTTTTTTTCACATCAACTCTTGCATCCCTTAATGAACTACCAAAACACAAATAACATGATCTATACATGGCATACCCGAAACCCTAAAATACCTAGACATATAATTTACTCCATCATCTAGTAATAACATGAACTTCATTTTACACATAGCACATATTCGAAACTATGCTCCAAGAAAAATCAAAAGTTCATGCTCTTTAAATCATCGAGTGTCTTAAATTATCATTTTTCATCAACCAAAAGATTAAAGCCTAAAGTCATCCCCTTTAGTTGGCCTTAGCCGAAACCCATAGATTCAAAAATATAAGTTTCCATCAACCACAAGTCATACCATTCTTCCAGATGCACTAGTTGAATATCACCATAGCACATTCTTTTCATTCTTTCAACAAATAGTTATTATATCCCAACAAGTATCTCTTAAATTAAAAGTCTAAAATATCATCTTAACAATACTTAGAGAAAGTATAATAAACTCACTAAACAAATAAGTCAAACAATAGAACAAAGCTACACAACCACAAGCTCACACTACAAATAATGCTAAAGTTAAGTTAAGAATGTACTTACAAATATTCCAAGTATAGAGTAAGGAAAGATCTAAAAATATACAAAGGAAAACAAGATTAAGCCTAGGAAATATTTGCTCTACACAACCGAAAATGACTTGCTGAGTAGGAATCCTTTTTGTTATTCAAAAGAAAAGCATTTTTCCAAAAACACTCTAGTTTTCCCTTTTCATTTTTAAAAGAACTAAAAGCTTAAATCTTTCTTGTAAGTTTAAGAAAATACTACGAAACATAGTTACAAAAATTTTTGAAAAGAGATGCTCTTGAGATCATTGCATGAAAGGATAGAAAAGAGTTTGAAAGTTTATTTACCTTCCAAAGTATTAGCTCTCACAAAAACCTTGAAGAAAACCCATTTGAGTTTGCTAGAAAATGGTGTTTAGAAGGTGAGAAAATGCAAAGGAAAGTAGTGAGTGTTGAGAAAGTAGAGAGTGTTGAGAGAGTAGATTGGCCGAGAGTCATAAGGAATGAATGGAAGGAAAACAAAGTGAAGAGAGAAAAAGAAAGGCCATAGTCGGCCATGAGTTGTTTCCTAGGCCTAGGGTACTTCATTCCCTAGTTGATTGACACAAGGGATTGACATGCAAGTGATTGACACAAAGCTTGATTGACTCCATGAAAGACTCATACTCCTAGGGACAAGGTGATGCCTAAACTAGCACAAGCTAGGATCGATTTTGGCCCTCCTAAAAGCCACCTAGCCGAAATCCCTCCAAAGGTAAGTCTCCTCATCTACTTTTCACTCGCTCTATTCTTGTCAATCACCTCTCCCAATATTACTTCTAGATATGGTTTCCTTGGGAAAATCAAAGTGAAATTGGCTCCCTCTTTAGCTCCCCATCATTGAAACCTTATCTTCCCAAAGATAGCATATCTTCTAATGTTATCATCATTTACTTTTTCAAGAGATTTGGCTAGTTACCTCTCCTTTTTTCCATGTTTTATTTTCTTCCCAAGAACCTACCATTATTGGAGTACTAAGGAATGCTTCTTAAAGTGCCAAGTGTCCACCAAAATCTTATAAGATCCTAGTCACATCATCACCCCTAGGCATGGCCGGCCACCTCCATCTCTATGGGCCTTGTCCCATCATTCTTGGGCCTACACTATATCCTTCCTCCAAGAAAAGGCCTAAGTTGGTCCACATCTCCTCAATAAAGTAATAAAATATAATCTTCACTCTAATCATACCCAAAAATCCAAGTAGGAGAAGGAAAAATCTGGATTTTCACAATCATATTTAATGGGGGTCATCGATAATGATTTGCCGCAAATCAGAAATACTAGGTAGCTTTGTCAGCTAGCATACCTGGTCTCCTAAAAGAGTAAACCGAGTCACAATTAATTTCTAGCTTATGAAGATCACCCTAGTTAAATCTTCAATGAGTCAAGACAAGCCCCAGTGGCCATAGCCTTGCCACGGTCGTATCCATTTATGCCACTTACTACCAACACTATCTATCGAATCTAACAATTAAATAACGACCAACACTTTGACTTCTCTACAAACCACCACCTAATTGTATTTAGTTAACTAGACATGAAGTTACACGAAAATAGTGTTTAGAGAAATTTATAGTTTGTTATAGCCACTCAAGTAACACCAAAAATGCGGTATATATGTAAATGGAAATGCAAACATAGGGAGAAAGATGAATCCCTATAAAAAATGTAAACATGATGTCAAGAAAGGAATAATGTATATGCATTCCATTCAGCTCATATGATTTCTGAATAGTATACAAGCGTAAAATGCAATAGTAAACAGAGAACATCCCATTTAAATATCAGTTGACTTCGTTTTGAAACGATGATACTTTGTTTGCACCATCATTAGATAAACTAAAGCACAATAGAAATCCCATAACCACAAAATTTTGAACTTAACTTATGTATTTAGACATCATAAAGTAATGAATACTCATCCAAAACAAAGAACACAGAGCACAAAAAATGCAAAAAAGATAGACTTCTACAAAAATGACCACTATTTATTCATGAATAATAGCATTACAAATCTGACCAATAAATTAATCCCTTAATATCAATACAAAGTTTCAATGGGGAGCTATAACTGTCCTAAGAACAAAACCTACAAATCCTAGAAACGGCCGTAACATAAGTTAAGTTGCATGATAAATAGGAACAGCCAATTTGAATAAATAACCAATTGCACGCAAAATTACATCTGTTAGATTTAATATTGTGTATATGATATTTCTATACGTAACACTTATCATATTAATATATATATATATATATATATATATAGCTAGCCAGCTACGTGATCTGTAAATCCCATAAGTATATGAGTAAATATTTAACTACCAAGTGTGTGAAATTTGCAAACATGTCATGATTTGCAGGGGGTTGGCTAGGGAACACGTGAATATCATTGCCTGGTCCCTTTGGTTGACCTGATTTTGTTTTTTGTTTTTTTGCATGTTCTCAAAGGTTCAAAACAAAAACCAAGAAATATTAAGGAAAAAAACAAGTCAAAACTTTGAATGCCTGCAAATTCTCTCATGGGTTTTTTGTCTCACTATATGAATGTTTGCATGTTTTGATTTCTCCTTTTAAACTTTGAAATCAATGTTATGGAAAGAAGTTTATTTGTTGCTTTGTGTAAAAACAACTCAAATAATCCTCTTGAAAGTGGTTTAATTTTGAGAATATTAAGAGCTTGAGTTGTTTGCTTTTCAGCATCACTTTTGCAATAGCATGGTCTTTTCCTTAACTTTTTTCCTTGTCACTTTTGTCCTGAGTATTTGGAAGTACTGAGCTACATTGGATGATTGTGGGTTCTAAGCAGAGCAATGAGCCATCCACTAGAACTCGAGAGGCCTATTTCAGGTATCCTTGTAGTACTCTATTATTTTACTATTATTAGTGGATTCTAAGTTATCAGTTAGCCTTATTCAAACTACGACTGGGATGTGAAAGTTACATTTTAGCAACGGGAGATGTATGTGCATCACACCTATAGACTGGTAGCACACAGAGTTGCAGTTTGCAAGGAATTAAAGTAGGATGGCTTCTTAATTTTTTTTCATCTACATTTCAATCTATTTTCAATCAATTTAAGTACTTACAACTATAATTATTCTTTTTAATATGTAAAATAAATTTTATTAATGCGAAAATAGGGATAGTCCAAGTATAGAGGTAGTACACAGTTAGCACTATAATTATTTGTGGGCCTATTCAGTGACATAGTTAGCACTTTTTAGACCAAGCTACCCAATTTTCTTGATTTCTTTAAGAACATCATACAAAACCATTCGACCCTTTTAGTGATGTGCATGAGGGAGGGGGAAAAACTAACTTAATATATGCAAACCACCAGCTCAACTAAGCGAGAGCGACAGGAACAGAGCTCAAAATTTTCATCACAAATTTCGGCATGCAACCCAAATCGCAAGAGAAGTAAAATGCGGGCAAAAAGATTGTGGAGGGAAACAACGGATATCGACCTCGCGATAGCAAATTTCATGGCGCAAAAGAACCCTCAAGTAATCAGAGTCTTACCAAAGATATAATGATCCTTTTCGAATGGAGATCAACACTAGTGGCACCAGAGTTTTCAACCCACAGCCAGGGATTTCGAAATGGCGAGGGATTTTGATAGACCCTTATCCGCCAAGGGGGGGTTTCTCGAATGGCCCTATAAGAAATGAGATTGGTTAAAACGATGCGTTTAATTAACTACAAGCATATTTGAGTATCTATCAAAATGACGGCAAGGTATTGCGTTTCGTGGGGAAATCCTTTTGCCATGGTATGAACTCGCCGCTAAAACATTTTTTGCCACAAGAAATCAGTCGATGCATGAAAATCTGTGGCAAAATGGTATATTTATTTACCAAGGGGGCTGTTTATGTCAACAACAAATATTAGCCATGGGAGCAAGTCATGGGAAAAGAAATGGTCTTATAAACCCCATAATCTTGTAGTGTCAAGATGATCTAGACCCGTTGAAAACTTATTTCAAAAACTTAGATTACGGAGAGAACACCACAAAGGATTTATCTTTGATAAGTTCTAGTTGATTCAAGAACAAGTAGAGAAAACAAGAATCTTCTTTAAAAAAAATACTATTCACGTTCATTTTTGTTGGAAAAATGAAGAGGCATGTATGTATTTTTATAACTCCTAATGAAATGTTAGGGCCTAATAAGGCCTATATCACTTAACGACATGGGCTGAACACTTTTAAAATTAACATTCCTAAACCACATTCCCATAACTAATAAAAGAGGTCCAATTAATGAATTAAATAGACCTAAAGGCCTAACAATAAAAACATAAAAATAGGCTCACATGCCTATACTTATTGAAATACAAGCCTTCACTTAACCACTAGGTTATGTCATTCTCCTCTATAGCATGTATCACATGGGTTAAAACTAATTTTTCTTCTTTCAAGCCCATATTGAATGTTGGGGTCTTACTTGATGAATTTACAAACTCGGTCCAAGTGGATTGCACCAGTCCTTGCATTGCTTCCTTGATCTTCTTAGCTCTTAACATTGTGATTAGCCCATTTGGAACTTGCAAGGGATTTTTAAGACTTGACCCATCATGGTTCCCATCATTCCCAATCTCCTTAGAAGGATTAGATCTCAAATCGTCATCTACATCAAAGGGAGAAAGATCATAAACATTGAAAGTAGCAAAGATATTATACTCACTTGGAAGATCCACTTTATAAGCATTATTATTAATTTTCTCAAGGATTTGGAAATGTCCATCTCCTCGAAGATGCAATTTAGTTCTTCTCTGAGCTAGAAATCTTTCTTTGCGCATGTCAACCCAAACCCAATCTCCTGGTTTAAAGATGACACACTTTTGCCCTTTATTAGCTTGGGTAGCAAACTTTTCATTCATCTTCGCAATTTAAAGTCGTACCCTCTCATGACTTGACTTCACGAATTCGGCCTTCTTTTGTCCATCCAAGCTACTCCTTTTATCAATAGGTAAAGGCATCAAATCTAAATGAGTAAGTGGATTAAAACCATAAATAATTCCAAAATGATAATAACAAGTAGTAGTATACATACTCCTATTATATGCAAACTCAATAAATGATAAACAATTCTCTCAAGTCTTCAAATTCTTTTGAATGATAGTGCGTAAAAGTTGAGTTAAAGTCTTGTTAACTACTTCAGTTTGTCCTTCAGTCTGTGGATGACAAGTGGTGGAAAATCAAAGTTTGGTATCTAATTTTTCCTAAAAAACCTTCCAAAAGTAGATAAAAAATTTAACATTGCTATCAGAAATAATACTCCTAGGTATACCATGGAGTCGTACTATGTCTTTCAAAAACAAATCAGCTATATTTGTGGCATCATTTGTTTTATGATATAGAATGAAATGTGCCATTTTAATAAATCTGTCCACTATCACAAAAAAAGAATCTCTACCCCTTTTTGTCCTATGCAGTCCTAAAATAAAATCTATAGATATGTCTACCTATGGCTCACTAGGAACGATAAGGGTGTATACAACCCATGAGGTAAAACTTTAGATTTGGCCTTTCTACATGTAATGCACCTACCACATATTTGAATGACATCTCTTCTTATCCTAGACCAAAATAAATATTCATGTAAAATTTTCAGGGTTTTCCTGACACCAAAGTGTCCCATTAATCCCTCATCATGTGTCTCATGCACTAATAATTCACGCATTGAACAATTTGACACACACAACTTGCTTTCTTTAAGCAAATATCCATTATGCTTGTAAAACTTACCAAATGCCACTTTGTCACTTACCACATACACATTAAAGAAATCAACATCCTTGGCATACACGTTTTTCACATATTCAAACCCTAGCATTTTGGCACTCAAAGAAGTAAAAAGTATATACCTCCGAGATAAAGTATCGGCAACAATGTTCTCCTTATCTTGCTTGTAACGGATGATATAAGGAAAAATCTCAATGTATTCCTAGCCATCTAGAATGCTTTTTTTATTTAATTTACCTTGACCCTTAAGATGTTTCAATGATTCATGATCGGTGTGGATCACAAACTTCTTAGGCCAAAAGTAGTGCTGCCACGTCTCTAGAGTGTGAACAAGAACATAAAATTCCTTGTCATAAGTAATTTACTTCAAGATTGCCCCACTTAACTTCTCACTGAAGAAGGTTATGGGCCGCTTAGACTACATCAAAACAGCTCCAATTCCTATTGCTAAGGCATCACATTCAATTCCAAAAACTTTGTTGAAGTCAGGTAATGCTAACACAGTTATAGAACATAATTTTTCTTTAATAGTAGCAAATGCATTTGCTTGATTAGTCCACCAATGAAGTCCAACATTCTTTTTTATTATTTTAGTAAGTGGTGCAGCAATGATGCTAAATTCCTTAACAAAACGCATATAAAAGCTACCTAAACCATGCAAGTTTCTTATTTTAGTGATGCTTTTAGGCATTGATCACTCCTTGATAGCCTTGACTTTCTCTTCATCCACTTCAATACCTTTTGTAGCAACAACATAATCAAGAAAAACAATTTTTTCCATACAAAAGGTACATTTCTTAAAATTAGCATACAACTTTTTCACTTTCAACACATCGAACACACATATCAAACGCTCAATATGTTCATTCAAGTTCTTATTGTACACTAAGATATCATCAAAGTACACGACTACAAATTTGCTTATAAACGCACGTAAAACATGGTTCATTAATCTCATGAAAGTACTTGGCACATTTGTGAGTCCAAATAGTATAACCAACCATTCATAAAGTTCATAGTCTTAAAAACATTTTTTCATTTATCTCCATCTTTCATTATAATTTGATGATATTTAATTTTAAGATCTATTTTACTGAAAATACATGAGCCATGCAATTCATCAAGCATACAATCTAACCTAGGAATGGGATGACGATACTTTATTGTAATATTATTAACTGCTCTGATACTAATTGATGTAAACCCGTGAGGTTGAAAATCCCTTGAACCCACGAACAAATTAAAATCCATCCAAGAAAGCCAATAATCAAGTTAAGATGATCTAGACTTGTTGAAAACTTGTTTCAAGAATCTAAATTGCAGAGAGAACACCACAAAGGGTTTGTCTTTGATAAGTTCTTCGTTCATTCAAGAACAAGTAGAGAAAACAAGAATTCTCTCTAAAAAAAATATTATTCATGTTCATTATTGCCGAAAAAATAAAGAAGCATGTGTTTTTATAGTCCCTAATGAAACCCTAGGGCCTAATAAGGCTTACGTCACTTAAAGACATGGGCTGAACACTTTTACACTCAAAACTCCTAAACCAACTCCTATAACTAATAAAAGAGATCAAATTAATGAATTAAATAGACCCAAATGCCTACAACCATAAAAATATAAAATAGGCTCACGCCTATACCTATTGAAATAAAAGTCTTCACTTAACCACTAGGTTATGTTATCTCGCTCTATAGCTTGTATCACATGGGTTAAAACTAGTTCTTCTTCTTTCAAGCCCATCTTGAATGTTGAGGTTTTGCTCGATGAATTTGCAAACTCGGCCCAAGTGGATTGCACGAGTCCTTGCATTACTTCCTTATTCTTCTCAGCTCTTGACCTTGTCATTGGCTCTTCTGGAATTTGCAATGGATCTTTAAGGACATACCATGGTGCCCGTAAAAACACTCGATATTTAATGTTCAGAGTCATGGACAACCTCTCTCGATCACATGACACTAAGGAATGCAACCAACATTGGGAAATCTTTAGGCAATTTGATCAAAGTTGAAGTAGACCCTAACTATGGAATAAACTACAAAAACTTCACTAGGATTTAAGGTCAAAATCGATCTCACTATACCCCTTCAACAAGTATTTACACTACCAAGTTTGAGAATCATGAAACGTGGATCTTTATAAAATATGAACATTTGTCTAATTTTTGTTATGTATGTGGAAGATTGGGTCACTCCCAAATCTTCTGCAATTCTTAACTATGGCCTATGGCTTAGAGCGGATTTTAACCGAAGTTTTTCTTAGACATTTCAACAAACATAAGGAATGCAAAATGCAAATGTGGACCCTTTGGAAAATACAAGTCAAACTCCCATGGCTCACGATAAAAACAATAAGGGGAAAGGAATTCAAATTTCAAACAATTAACAACAAGGAAATTATCAGATAGCTTTCATGGATCAGATGTACTTACAAGAGGTGACAATAATTCCTTCACAGTGGAGACTCCAGAGCTTCTTCAATTCTTCCCAACGATGTTGAACACCTAGCACACAAAGCAAGCTACATTCGAACCGCGCCTTCCAGCTCCTCACCGTTGTACATCTACAGTGAATCGAGTACATTCAACTCCCCATCAACAAAAATCAATATCTTCACTATGGAACCTACCACTGAAATCACCTGAATTAAATCCGCAGCCAATTCTTGCTCTTACCAGCTGGATCAAGAATCAAGGCAACAAAAAGAATGACAACAACGCCATAGAGCTTATTAGGTTTCACATTATCTCTCATCTCTACCGGCTAGGAAACATACACCTTTGAAAGCACAAATGAGGCAAATATACTTGGCGATGTAGGGCTACAAAACACAATAGATCAAGCATAGGGCCACGATTCCCTTAGCCATCTAGGTAAAGCACAAGTCTCAACTCTCCACTTTAATTACACAAAGACCCATTTTAATTGATCAGCAAGAGAAAAATATCTTCTCTACCAAGCCCATAATTCTTTGCCCACTCACTCCATTCCCTGTAAGCCAAGTCGATCACTCTCCCAAGCCTACCCAATCTCCAACAAAACCCACCCAGTTCAATCCTTTGATTGAGGCTAGCAGAACATCCTAAAACCTAAGCACTCATATGCATCAACATTCCCTATCTCAAGAGATCAATATACCCCTAAACCTAGACCCTGGCCCCATACACCATCACCCACTCAACTTGTTCTCACGATATAAACAAGGCCCAAGCAAGCCCACCACCTTATCTCACTCCAGATACCCTTCAAATCTCACCACCAATCCTGACCCTTATGACTAGTCGCACAACCCATAATCAATCCCACAAACCTAGAAAACATCTTAACATCTTATGCAACTCAACAAATAAACTCACCACCACCTGCTTTCATTCCAAATACCCCATCCCCAATAGTCACTCCACCTTCTAAAGATAAGAAACCCATATATGTATAGGGTTGTATATATGCAAATGAATAGAATTATATAAGTTGCTACATGTTTGACCACAACGTATGACGCTTTTAGATTTTGCTTGGGATCAGATGAATATTGAAGTATCGATACATACAACATAATGTTACCTACCACCATTCATGAAAACTAAAATTGCAATGCATCTAACATGCATTTCAAAATATGTAAAATTCACATCAGATAATTTTTTTTCTTTAAGCAATACTATAACCAAACTAAAATTTATGAAATCTTTAAAACATAATCCATACATTTTCGAATACTAAACATTCATGATTACAATATGAGTCTCAAAAGGACTATAATCTCAAAAGTTTAGGAGATAGAGCTCCATATTTACATCACCAAAACATAATCACTAGACTAGTTCATTGAGCAACTCATGTAACTTGACTAGCGATGTCATAATATTGTCTATAAACTATCTATGGAGGCTATAAGCTCCATGAAACGTCGTCGCCGCCTAATCAATCCACTATAATAAATCCAGCTCTTTCCCACGAACATCGGTGGTCCAGAATAGTATATGTGGTGTGGGAAATGAGTTCTTTTTCACCAATTTCATTGGTGGGAGGTTGTGGCATATCATGGGAAGTAATACTTTACCTACTAGTAAATATTTTGTGAAAAATACTACTTTTTTTCCCATGAGTTGAACTGGTGGCAATAATTAATTTCTTTTTTGGCAAATTATGTTGCCATCTAGACCATAGTGGTTACAAATATTAGTTTATCCATGGAACCAATTGGTCAGAATATATATTTACCCACGAGTTGTTTCGTGGCTGATTCGGTAGCATAAAGCCATAAACAGATTTCCTACTACCAATGTTGTGGCAAAAGAGCATTTGGGTTCATGATCATTCACGAAAATTACTCATCCTAGTCTTGCACATTCTAAAAAATGCTTGTTTCCCACCAAAATATTTGCTAGAAAATACATCGAAGTGCCATCTTTTGCTAGAGTCCGAGTGCGGCTATAACAAAATTGTGGCTTAAGTCTTCAAATCAAAGTCCGGTTATATGTTATGGCCCAAGGTGAAATTTTGAAGTCCAAGCCCTGCACATGTATGGCCGTCTATATCCTCCTAAAGTATATATTCTATGTTGTGTGGCCTTAGTAAGTCAAAAGTAAAAATGCGGCTGTGTGAGGTGTCTTGGGATAAAAACTGATTATGCCTCTTATGTTTAAGTCCAAGTGAATTGTTGTGTGTAGAAATCTATTCCCACTGAGGTTTGTGGCTTTGAATTGAATTCTCAGTGCGGGCCCATGTGTATTAAAAATAACCAAATGAATTAATTGAAGTGTAAATCCCGTGGATTGACTTGTGAGGTCCCTATAAATAAAATGTGCAGGCTAGTGGTGAGAATTAAATTGGAGTGCGGCATGTGTGCTGTTTTGTTGAAATTCACCCCTGCCCCGTGCAGCCATGAAGTACCCAAATCAACTTTCACCATTACCCTTCCCATTTCTTTAAACAAAAATAAATTAAAAAATTAAAAAAATCAAAATAAATAAATGACGACTAAAAATTTTAATAAGTAAAAAAGTAACAAAAATCATATAAAAATTATACTTATCAATGCCCACTTCACAGATCTTCAAAATAATAATGACTTTTTGGTAGGTGCGAAAAATGAGGTTAATGAACAACTCTCTCTCCACCCAGAGTTGAGGGTGAACCAAGTGGATGAAAATCGCAATGAGATAAGACCATGTTCAAATGCTTCGACACCAAATTCAGTACACTTGGACGAAAATAAGAATTTTCTTGCATCATCTTCAAATTTGGATCGACCAATAGGTCGTAAAGCAGAAAAGGGAAATGAAAGAGAAAGTAAAGGTTAATACAATTACAGGGATGGCATAAGCAAATAAACAAATATGTGACTTAAGCAAAAAACAAGTGATTAACCAACTCCATAAAGGAAGCAGTTTGGAGTAATTCTAGCTGACTTTGAATTGAATGTGCATCATGCATGCATTTGTAGTCCATAAAATATATAAGAATCATAAACATTAATACAATCATAAACATTAATACAACCATTAACTTTAATATAAACATCAACTTTAATAAAAGCATAAACTTCAATGCAACCATAAATTTTAATGCAAACATAAACTTTAATAAAATCATAAACTTCAATACAACCATAAACTTTCATACATCCATCAACTTTAATAAAATTATCAACTTCAATACAACTATAAACTTTAGTAAAATCATAAATTTTAATACAACCATAAATTTTAATTTAAGCATAATATTATACAACCATGAAATTTAAATCTAAATAACATTACTACATCCATAAATATTAATACAACTATAAAACCTTTTGTAGCACTATATTGTTGTCATAAGTGCTCCACGAGGTCTGCTTGGAGTTGACGATGGATTTTTGTATCCCTAAGAGCATGATGGTTTTAAATGAACTCACTAAACTCAGGTGTAGGGCCTATTGACACTAGATCAAGTGTGCTTTCTGCCAACTATTTATATTGTAATAGCTCATATTTTTTAGATAAAACATTTACTTGAGGATATTATAAAGGAATTTGTTGGAAATATATTTTTTAATGAAAATAGAATTAGAGACTTAGATGATAATTGTGAGCTATGAAAATGTCAAATTATGCATTGTAAGACAAATTTTGGATTGACCTTTTGGGAATTGTAATAAGGCATCAACTACAAAAATTCAATTTGGACCTAGATAAAGGTAAATTTTTGAAATTTGAGGAAGAAATCTAATAGAAAGTGATAAAACCAAAGATTAAACACTTGGTGTGCCTGGAATGAGTTCTCGGGCTGGTCCAATGAGTTTTAGTGTAATGATCATAACTTCTTTATATGAGATCCAAATGAGGTTATTCAAATTCTTATAGAACCTTACGAAGTATATATAGAATTTTTATGTTTTGGGTGTTTGAATATAAGAAATTGATCAAGGACTAAATCTGGTGTGAAGTGAACGGACAAGAATAAGAGTCAACAGGTAACCGACTTAGATGAGTTGTCTTGTGATCGGCCATGTGACAAAAATTGTGACTAGCCATCAGACTTTTTGAGATCTTGACATGTATGGGAACATGTATCAAGTTGATAAAAATTGATCTAGAAGTCTTGGTGGGCAAGAAAACAAATGGAGAACTTGGATTGGATGTTCTTGGGTGAGTTTTGACATTTTTCGATAAACTAATCATATCTCTCTCATCTGATCTCGTAATGAAGTGATTCAAAATCCTATAGAACCTTAAGAGGATGATATTAAACTTTTATGTTTTGAGATCTTGAAGAAGCGAATTTTATCAAGGACTTATTTGAACTGGAATTTGGAAGACCTCTAGGGGAGGCCAAGTGGCCAGATACACCTCATTGGAAGATATCATCATGCCATTTTGTTTTTACCCCACATGAGTTGGTTTTCTTTGAGCCATTTATCAATATTATCTCATAGATGGATTAATCTTCACCATTAGATTAAAAGATCAACAAATCTCCATAGGATTTGATGTAATCATGAAGCTACAAGAATAAGGACACATCACCAATTGGCTAAATGAGATTGCTGAATGCCCAAGGCATTCCCCCAACCCTTGTGTCGCCTCCTATGGGTATAAATAGGAGTATTGGCTTCTACTCATCACCTCTTAGAGATACCACACGGTCATAGTGAGAAATATTCAAGAAAATTCACTCAAAACCCACTCATTTCATCAAAACACCAAAAGAGAACTAAGTGAGAGCATTTGAGGAAAAGTGGTGTAAGACCAACCATAGACATCCAAGTTAGCTTTGGAAAAATTTGTAAGTGCATGTATTAACTTAATTTTTGCATAGAATAAGTAGTTTGGTGATTGAATTATGTTTGATTTTTATTTGAGTTTAATCTTTGTTTATGGGTTAAATTGAAACATATGAAATTTTGGAGTGGTTTTTGCTATGGAAAAATACTAGGAAGGTTATGAGACCTTAGAAATATATTCTATGATATTATATTAAGAGAATTATCTGAAAATATGAGGTCTTGATCAGGAAGAAAATGATAAACCAACTCTAAGAAATTTCGGGCTTAATAGGGGTATTATTGGCATATTCGACATCCTTTAGTAAATCGGATATAACTTGTTAGTATGTTGTCAGAATCACATAATTCAAGAGGTTATGGAAATCTAAGATAAAGATATACAACTTTTTTGTTTTAAGTTTTAAGATATAAAGACTCAATAAAGGACAAAACTGTAATTGAAGTGGCAGAACTGAGTTTATCATAGTAGGCTTTGATTTCATTGGAGAATTTCTTTTATTTTATAAATTTTTAGTGACTTGATTTTAATTATTTAATTTATGTGACATAAGTATATGTATATGTGATATATGTTCTTATGCTATGTTTTATATGTTACATGAATTATAAAAACATGGAACATGCATGTCATAAGCCTAAGTTATGGGTATATTGCATTTCATCACATATGTATGTCATCATAAGTCATGACGTCTGATATAAGAAATATGTTAAGAAAAACTTTTCAAGTGAAAAGATTAATAAGTCAGTCATGTCATGACAGGGACAGCGATACGTAATGCCCGTATGACTGATGTGCCGGCGGAGATGCGATACGTAACACCTGTCGAGATTCAGAATACTGGATATGACCCAACCAGGGGTAACAATATTGGATATGGCCCAACCAGGGGTAACAATACTGGATATGACCCGACCAGGGGTAACAATATTGGACATGGCCCGACTACGGGTAATAATAGTGATATGGCCCGACCACGGGTAATAATAGTGGATATAAGTAAAGACTTATAAGAACAAGAATTCTAATATAAGAATGAAAAGTCCATGCATGAAATAAGTTTATCAGTGTAAGTCCACATAAGAGATAAGTCTAAGTTATGCATGAATCACATGAAGCATGACATAAATGCACACTCTGATTGTCTGGCTTGTATGTGTTTATTTTATTATGTCTATACTTTTATTAAGTTACGTGTGTACTTACTAAGATTTTCAAGGAAATCTCATTCTTGTATGTTTCTTTTCTTTTTGAAATTTGATTTTCGTTGCAGGTTTAGATAACGGCACAGGCTAGGCCCTAGTTACTTGAGAGACCCGGAGAAACCCTGAGGGGTCCCCGGAGTACTCTCTCTCTATAGAAGTTTTGACCCAGTTAGTGGTAATAGGGACTGGCATTGGCATGGATAAAAAGTTTTCCAAAGTGAAGAAGGAACCTAGGCGACCCTAAGTCGAAGTTTTGAGAAGTTTGTATATTGGCAGAGAAAACTAATTGGGCTATGCATGTAAGGATAAAAAGTTATTATAAGAATGGATGATGTGGATATTATGGTTTTATGCTACCATGTGATCACTAGAAATTAATTTTATTTAGAACTTTTCTGCTACGATCTGCATTCAATGTCGATAAGTACGGGGGTGAGTAGTCAAGTGTTACTTACCTTGACACTTCAATTTACGTTGAATTACGAACGTAAATTGGGGGCATCACATATATTCGAACTCTTCTCCGTTGTTGGCCCATTGATCTTCAATGATCATGTTATGTAAAATTTGACATGCTTTCTGTGAGATCCCAGATTTTATATACATTTATTTATTTATTTTATTTTGTTTCAAAGAACACGTTATTTTATTGAACATTTTTCAAATCGGTTCAATGATTTTAATTTATCAAATAATTAGGTCTTATTATTTACTTCATTTTGTTTGATGATGTTTTGAAGAGTTGCAAAGTATTATAATTGTACGAGATCCTTTTATAAGCCTGATTTTAGTTATTTAAAAGATTCTGAGTTTTAAATGTATTTTAAATATCTTATTTAAATATATGACTTTATTCTTTTAAATAATTAGAAGTTTCATTATTTTAATTAATGATGGAAAATATTATGTTATAAATTAAAGTTAAGTTGAAATGATATTTTATTTTAATTTCCTTGAGTGTTTTTAAGTTTAGTTAATTTTATATGTTTTCAGACTTGTGTTTTGTGTGCATCGTTTGTTAGTTTAAAGATCCAACGTATAAGGCCTATAAATAGTCCGATGGGGCCCAATCCCTTCAGTTTTCTCCATTTCCCTTTTTCTTTTTCTCTCTCCTCTCTCCCATGCACTATAGCCCCCTCCATGGCCGGACTCCTTTTTAGCTCAGCCCAACGCTGCCGTCGACCACTGGATGACACTGCCCTCACCACTAGGACCGCCACTAGCCAGCGAGTCTACCCCGGCAACCCCAGCCCCGGAAGACCTCTCACCTCCCCTACACGAGCTGAAATCCAAATGGGTATTGTAATACCCATTCGTTTTTTGGCCACCCCTAGCACCGGTAGCCTGAGAGCAACCTCTGGCAACTAACCCACCTTTGGCAGCCCTCCATTTCCTCCATTTCACCTCAAACCCGAAATGGGTATTTTGCACACCACATGCACAGGTTTCATCCCACCACGCCGCCACCGGCCACCGCACAACCTCACCGCCAGCACCAAAAGTTTCACCTTGCTCTGGCAACCCTTCCCTTATCTTAGCTCCTCCATCCATGCCCCACCTTCCCACACTCTCCCTCACTCTCCTATGCACGAGTTTGACCCATTTGTGTAGGTTTTCCACCTTTCGGTAGTTGCACCACCTCGCCACCACTACCATGAGATTCCTTTTCCTTCAGAGGGTATATGGGATTGGAATGATAAAGGAATGATGTTAAGGATTTAAGAGGTTCTCGGTCTTGGAAAGGATCCCTTAAAGACATATTTGTTTCTATATGTTAATAAAGAATATGATGACTAAATTAAGTTGATAAGTGTGTGAGGAAAATTTTATAGATCAATTCTCTTAAGAAGTGGTGAAAGGATTAAGATTATTTGATGATAAAATGATTGAATTTATGTATGCTATATAGTAAGTTGTTCTATGGAAAGGTAAGAAAGTATACGGAGGAACTATTTTGGATAAGCAAGAGTTTATTTTATACATTATGAATGGAAATTTAGAGTGTTAATATGAGAAGTTTGGTTAACAAAAAAATTAAGTGGGACGTATAAGGTTTTGGTTTTATGCTTTTGAATTAAGATAAGATTACTTAAGTTGTATTCAAATGAAGTTATTTATGTTTTAAGAATTGTGATCCAAGATAAATAGATGGTGGAAATAGTGTGACTTCGATGAAGGACCCTAAGAGTTTATAAGTGTATGTTAGTAAAAATAGGGCTTGTGTATAAATGTGGCTTGTTTTATGTTGGAAAAGCACCTAACCCGAGACTTCGCTTGGTTTTCGTTCAACTCCTGGCTCGAGCGAGACACAAGCAGAAACTTTGCTTGATACTTTGCTCGAGTGAGATATCCTGTCAGTTTAATTCTAAAGCTTTCTTTTGGTTGAAATGTCTATGATTTAAGTAGAGAAGAATTGTAATGCAAGAATTAAATGTGAAGTGCAAGTGCATAGTTTGCATGGCATGTCCCATGAAACAAGTAGCATGTATGAAAAATGTTTAAGAATACAAGCATGTTCAAGTATTTCATAAGATTTTCATGTTATAAATCACAATATTTTTCAAAGAAACATGGATATTAACTTTTATAAGAACAAGAAAATAAGAAAGGAATAAGAAAATTTAAAAGTCATGTCATAACGGGGAAGGCGATATGTAACTCCCGTATGACTGACGTGCCGATAAGGACGGCAATACATAATGCCTATTGAATGATAAGAATTCATGTCAAAGCGGGGATGGTGATATGTAACGCCCGTATAATTGACATGACTAGCAGGGATGGCAATACATAACGCCCGCTATAGTAAGAATATTTACGTCATGATGGGGACGACGATACGTAACGCCTGCATGACTGAGATGATTTGGGGGTGAAGGCGATACGTAACTCCCGTTCGATTGACATGATCAACAGTGAAGGCGATTCGATCTACCGTCATAATGTGATAAGGCTTGTCATGACGGTTAAGGCGATATGTAACTGTCATATGACTGACGAAAATATGAAAGTTGACGGTGAAGGCGATTCGATTTACCATCATGCTAAGACACCCGACGGTGAAGGTGATTCGATCTGTCATCGTGGTTATGAATAAGATATATAAGAATAAAAATTTCAAGAAAAAGACTTTATATATTAAGAAAAGTTGTGCACTATTTTCATGAAAGTTCTTTATAAAGATATGTAAGTTTTAAAAGGAGTGCACCAGTAAGTGTAAGTAAGCATGAGTCATGTCATAGTCTCATGATGATGTATATATTAGAAAATTGAGTTTTCATGTGTGACCTGACGTTTGGTATATTGAAATGATTGGTTTGAACAGTTTTGAATGAGTGACGCAGTAGGGACGTTGATAAGCAGGGATGGTGGTAGATTTCCGCCTGTAATTTCCGCTTATGGTGTCAATTGGATATTTGGGCCATTTTCTAGGAAAATGGTAGTTGTTTTTAATAGATTTTATTTTAGGCCAAATGAGATTTATGGCGTGAGTGGAAACTATTTATCTTAAAAAAGATAATTTTTGGGTCTCATGCTTATAGTGTGTTGTTCATGCATTTTGTTGTCACATAAATGTATTTTTATCTTGTGATTTGTTTGAATTTTACTTACATGTGGTACCATTTTTTGTATCATAGATTTTGATGCAGATGACGAGAAGGCTGAGCCTGAGGAAGCGGCTCCACCGATGGAGTAACTTGGTTTAGTTTTATTTTGGAAAATGTTTTCCCACATTTGGATAATTCTGTATTTTAAAGTTTTAAATATGGAATGATTATTAAATCTCCTATTCGAGAATTTGTGTAAAACTAGTTTGTTTTAAAAATTTTGATACTTAGTGGTTGAATTAACTTATCTACTGTGCCTTTTAATTTTACACTTGTCACATTATACAAACACTTAGCACTTATCATTGGGTGTGTGACCTGAGTTGTCAGTATCCCGACACCTCAATTCCCGTATTTCTGTAAGGAGAAGTCGGGGGGTGTCATACTTTCATAATATCATTGAGTGTTTCAATATGAAAAAATCGTGCAAGTCCACAAATTATAGCAAATAGTGCTTATAGCACACTAAAAGCACGCTTTATATCCTTCCTTGTGGACTCTTGGGCCACAACAAAGTATTTTCTCTTATTTCCTTGGAAAGTTGAGATGGTTCTAACAAATGTTGCCCATTATAGATAAATGCTATCAACAAGATAGTACCCTATTACAAAGTTATGACCATTAATGGTATAGGAGTAAGTCAATGTACGTCCTTGAGCAAGATCTATTAATATAAGTAATTTATCAAGCACATTTACTCATTATGAGATCCTAGTAATTCAAAAAAATCATGTCAAATGCATAGATCGTAAGAAGCCACTATTTCTAAAATAATTGTCGATTCATGAATATGACCAGAGTACCCATGCCAAGCAATTGGACAGTTCTTCCACTTCTAGTGCATACAATTGATGCTCCCTAAGATACCTGAAAATCCACGTTTCTCACCAACTGTGAGCAATATAACAATGTCATAATTGTTGGGTTTCCTTAAGGACTGTTAAGAAAAAAATGAAACAACCACTTTGAAAAAGCTTTTTAGACTTCTTACTGCAGTAGTCTATGTGAGGACCCGTAATTTACTACCTTTGTAATTTAATATTTTAATATTAAATATGTAATGTTTATTAATATAAATATTGTGTTATGAGTTTATTGATATTAATATTATTTTAGTGTGCTTGTATTTAAAATATTTAGATATTTCATCTTCATTTAAAGATTATTTTCATATGTAGTTGTAAGTTAATTTATTTCTTCATATTATTAATTTCTTGTGATACATTTAATTTAATGTTTGAATTAAATCTCTTTATTTTATTATGTGAGTAATTAATTTAATGTGTTTTGGTTTTATATTATTATTATTATTATTTTATTTAAAGATTTTTTGAATGAGCTTTTAAAATTATATAGTTGTGTGTGTGTGTAGTGTTTTGGATATGGCCCAGCCTTTGTGTTTGTAAGCCAGCCCATGTAGTAAATTAATCCAGCCCCATGTCTATGCTTGTTACATTGTCGTCCAACGTTCTTCAATTACATGAATTGCCTTCCTTTTATTTTGGTGCACCAGACAATTCTTATGTGCAATACGGCATCGTTTGAACATCAATTTTAACGAAATCCGTTGGTCTTCTCCTTCTCGCGTAGCCGACGCAGCATTTCTTCTTCTTCTTCTTCCTTTCCTTTCTCTGTTCAGCGATGAAACCCGTGATCCTAAAGCTCTGATCTTGAAGCTTTCCTTCATATCATTTCACTCACGCATTGCACTATCAGAGCCCTAGCTTTTTGCAAATCATTTCCCCTCTCTTTTCTTCTCAGATTAGTGCTTCACATGTCGATTTTCTGCTTCAAACTGTGAGCTTCAAACCAGTGTATTCCTTTTGTTTTCCATCCAAAAATTTGAGATTTTCTTCCATAGAATCACGTGATTTATTTTGGCTCAGTTTGGTGGTGTTTCATGTGAGTTTTCTCGCTCATTCCTACTCTCAATCACTCGATTTCATGCCTATTTAAGGCGTTGACATCCTTTGCTAATAACGTGTCCAAAGCTCCCTTTCTCATCTATAGATCCGAAAGTATAACATCTCTTTTCATCATTTCTTCTTCTTTTCTTAAACTAAAATATTTCCTCTTCAAAACCCATTTGTAATCCGAAAATTATAGTGGTATTTGACTGGTTATTTTCTTGCCGTAAGATCACCGTTTTACATCGCCTACGATACTCTCGGTAAGCTTTTTCTCTAGTTTAATTGATTAATTTATTTTTGTGTTAATTTTAATTTATTTTTGTGATATGATTTTATTTATGATCTAGTGTACAGTTTAGTTAGATAATTATTGTATTTTTATTTATTTGCATTAAGATGATTAATTTATTTTGGTTGTAAATGTTTGGGATTATTTTTTGTGTTGGTTATTTATAAATAAATATCGTTTTAATTACGTGATCTGTTTAATTAATTTGTTAATATTATTTATTGTTTTTATTGATGTTACCCTATTTTGTTGTGTTCTATTTATGTCTATTTTTAATTATTTTAGTTGTTTTCGATATTGATTTTTATCTATTTGTAATGATTTATATACGTGGCGCTTTGGGCGTGACTATAGCGTCGAGTACGTGGGTGGAAGCGCGGAATCGCTGTTCGGCATTTTCGGTAACTTCAAAAATTATTAGCGCGCGTATTATAAGTACTTTCCAAATGAACTTTTAAGATTTAAATATATTTTTGCTTTAACATCTATGTGTTTGATTACGCCCAAAGAATAATGCAGTCATTTGCAGTATAGTTTTGGGGTGTCGATTCCACAGAAGATGGATTGAGAAATTGAAAAATAGTAACGAAATTAACAAAAAGATTTATAAGAGTGTGAAAAGTGATTTTTGAAGTATGACGTAAATTAAAACTAAATTAGTAATTTGAAAAGTATAAAAAATGAGACGAAAAGTAGAGCGTAGGGAATTCCCTGCGTATTTATGGTATTCAAATTTATTCTTTATTCATTGATAACTCAATTAAAAATTCTATGTCCAAATTCTTAATCGGAAGATATAACATTAATAACCAAAATTTAAATCAAATGTAACTCTTTGAAAAATCATTCTTCGTGCTTAACTCTCATAAATTGTTATCAACATTGAGAAAATCTAACGACGACAATATACCCAAGAGGCGATATTGCAGCAGAGAATTAAATCAATATAGACAATCAATTGCTCCAAACATAATTATAGAACTAATCCACTCAATAGAAAAAGCATGACTGAATCCATAAAAGAAATAGATTTTATAATTATTTGAAGACGAAAAACATCACAAATAAATTGAGAATAATAAAACAAAGGAGTTTTAATATTTAAAGACCAAATACATGAATCAAAAATAAATTACAAATACCATCACACACACAAGTTCATCCCTAGCCCTCTTTGAGAATTTAGTTACACATATTGAAAATATGCAACAAAAATTCTCCAAGGGATAATATAGAAGAGCCAACCATTATTTTCTTCTCTCTTCTTTGATTTTTCTTTTCTTTTCTCAAGCTCTCAAAATAATGGCTCTTCCAAAGCATCTAAGCACACTAAGCATAGTCTTAGAACACACACCCCTCCCTTCTATTTATAAGCATCTTTCATACAAGTTGTCATGACAAAATATCACAATTTCAACTTGCTTTGCCATGTGCCATTCTTGAATCCAAGTGATTTGTGAGTTGTCATTTTAATCATTTGTTTTCCCACTATGCATGAGCTGAATCTTGCTTGTAGGTTGAGTGTTTCAATTTTGCTTCTTTATCCATTAGTTGTCTTGTATGACTTTATATTTTGTGGTCAAATAATTTGTCTTGAAGAAACTTGAGTGCACTTCATCTTGCATGTGAATTGATCATTGAATTTTCAAGTTGGTGTAGGAGTGCTTGCTGGAAAATATTGTGATGACATTTGGATTTGATGCAAGTGGCTGAAGAATATTTAGGAACATCAAGTGCTTGTGCGTCCACTTAATGGTCGATTTTGTCTTAGATTGAGCGGATATCTCTTAAAATATAAAACATAAAAGTTATAGATATTTCTCTGTCAGTTCTATATCACTTGAATCAGCTCAATTGGAGATTGGATGAGAGAGTTATGCCCATATTACGAAAAGACGTCAAAACTGTCTAAAATTTCACAGTTATCTTCATTTACTCCGAATGCCTCTATTTGTGTCCTAAATCAAAATATAAGAATAATGAGTATATTTAGGCATTAAATAAGAATAAAATATTAAACATTAACAGAGAAAAATATGACATTTTATATTCTCATCAATATATTAAATCATGCTTATATCTATCTCAAGATAAATGACCATTAATTTTAATAACGTGAGTTATATCTATTATTTTCTTATTTCTTTTAGTATTTAAATAAAGTATTTAGAGTACATTTTTGTACACTCATCAGTATTGGTTGATGTTGGTATTTGTTGGTTGATTGAGTTTATTGAATATTGGATATTTTGTACATGGTGATATGTATTGTGTAATTGAACGCTTGTTTATGTGTATATTGATATTTGAGATTTTAATGTGAGATTTGGTGTTTTGATTTTAATATGAGATGTGGTTATTAGGTTTATGGATTTTAATGATTTTTGACTAAGTCATAACCGGGACGGCGATACGTAACGCCATTTATGATCAGTGGGTGTGAATGACATAATGGAGACGGCGATACGTAACGCCCATTATGGTCATTGTGTGTGTAAGTCATAATGGAGACGGCGATACGTAATGCTAATTATGATTGATAGTGTGTGAATGACATAACCGGGACGGCGATACGTAACGCCCGGTATAGTCATTGAGTGTGTATTTCATATCGGGGACGGCGATACGTAACGCCCGGTATGAAATGAGTGTATGAATCATAATGGGGACGGCGATACGTAACTCCTATTATGATTGGTGATGTGTGTATATCATATCGGAGACGGCGATACGTAACGCTCGGTATGATTGGATTTATGGATATTGTTTTCTAGGAAATTATGGATGATTTTATTAGAATTTTATCGTGGACCAAAATGGGATTTTGGCGTGTTATTTTATTTATTTTGAGGAAGATGATTTTAAGCTTCATGCATACGGTATCATGTTCATGTTTGAGGTTGTTGTTGTTACATGAGTATATTTTATATCTTGTGGTTTGGTTGGGTTGTACTTACCTGCGATGCCATTTTGATGTCGTAGATTTTGGATGCAGATGTCGAGGAGGCTAAGCCTGAGGAGGCAGCTTCGTTGTTAGAACATTATTTATAATTTGTTATATTGGAAAGTATTTTTTCATTTTTATAAATATGTATTTATACAATTTGTATTTCGGATGACTGTATTAAATCTCATGTTAGAGAATTTGTGTTAAAATAGTTTGTAAAATAATTCTAAAAATTCTGGTACTTTGTTATCGGCTTAATTTATCCGCTGCTTTTATTTATGCATGTCACGTGTTCACACATTTAGCACTTGACGTTGGGGGTGCGTGACCTGTGTTGTCAGCATCCCGACGGCTCGATTCCCGTATTTACTTTAAGAGAAATTTGGGGGCGTTACAGGTGGTATTAGAGCAGTTCGGCTCTGGGTAAATCCGCAAGTTACCTAGGACCGGTTACCAGAAAAGTTTTTGTTTTAAATTTGTTTGTTTCATTATTTAGTTATTTTACTTTATGTTATATTCTAATCGTTCTCTAAGTTTTGTCCTGCTAACTTATATTGTAAGATTTTCGATATTTATTTCGTTGTATTGTGCTTTTTATCTTAATGTGCATTTTGTTTATTATTTTCAGAGTTATCTTAGTTCTGATTGGTTGCTTTGTTTTGATTCATTTTAATATTTGTTTAATAATGTAATTTGGGTAGTGGTTAAGATTTTAGTTATTTGATTTTATTTAGTTAAGTTGCAAGCATTTAGTTTAATTTGAAACTTTGACATTTCGGATTCGGTAATATTTTATTTAATTCTTTTTATTGAATCCTTTATTTTGAATAATTGTATTATGGAATCCCTTATTTTAAAATTTATTTTTTTGTTGTGGGTTATTTTGTTTTATTAAGCTTTTGATGCAACTATCATATGGATTTGGTGTTGTTTTAATTTCATTTCCTGAGTTTTCTACAAGATGGTTTTGAATTTTGTTTACTATTCTTTTATTATAATTACGGCTTTTGTCTCTTAAATATTTATGAAGCCTTGCATTTTCCTAAGGCAAAGATTTAAGAGAAATCGCTCCTTGTGTATTCCTTTTAGAGACGTACTTTCAGATAAGTTTTTAAATTTATTATCTTTTCACCTTTCCGAATGTTTTATTTTGAAAGTTATCTATTTATTTTGACGAATGGGTTTGTTTTGGCGACTTGTTAGAATATATTCATTAACTTATTTATTTTTTATTTTACTTTGGTTCAATTCTTTTAAAGGTTTTAAATCCTAGAGATTTCTACTAAAAACTTGTTAGGTTGGACTTGAGGAGAATTTCAAAACTTTATTTGCCATTTTATTTCTCCGTTCTTCTTTTAATTCAATCTCTCTGTTCTATTTAATAAAAATTTTTGGTGACTTTGTTTTTATTAAGGGAGGTGGACTTGTTTTCTTGAATCACTGTCATTTATGGTATTTATTTATTTATGAAATCTTTTCCCCCTTTCTGTTTTTATATAATATTTATGTGAATTACTTAAGTTTTATTTGGTGTTTGGGTATATTATTATATCTTTGTGAGATAGATTCGTTTTGATAATCATGGGTGTTTATGTAATTGTGCTTCTTTATTGATGTTTTATATGCTATTTATGTGCATTGCTTGGGTTTCACTTAGTGTTTGGGTATGTTTTAATATTATTTCGAGGTATTTTTGTCTTGTTAATTGTTGGTATCTACTTATTTATTCATGTTTCTTCATTGGTGTTTTTATATACTATCTATCATGCTTTGATTGGGTCTCATTTAGTGCTTGGATTTTCAAGTTCTAATATTGTTTGGAGGAGACTGTTGGAATTATTCTTCAGGTGATTCTTGTAAGTGTTGAATCATTTTCGTTCGTTATACTGATATGAATTTGTTTTTGGCGTGTTTATGGAAGTAGATGATAATTGATTCTTTGATGGAGTTTTGGTTTTGTTTGTGGACGCTTGGAGACTTATGTGTAATGATTGTGAGTATAAATTTTGGAGAATGCATGTCTTTGTTTTGTTTTGATTTGGGAGAGGGGTTTTGTTAGGCACTGAATATTAATTTGATGAACTGGTATTAAATTTAAAAAATCTAAGCCTTAGACTTTTGAGAGAGTTAATTGGAGTGCACACTCTAAGCCTTGGCAAATGTAATGGTGAGTAGCCTTGGTTGAGGTTATCTTCAGGAATTAGTTATGACTTGAGATCAAATATGAATTTAAATATTTGAGGCTATTTTTATTTTATTTTATTTGGAGATTGAATGTCTAGTTGGGAGTTGGAATTTTAGGCGTCAACATTTGGGTGACATAACTAGATTTATGAGTTGATAAAGCATTAAGGTTTGGGAGTGTAGTACTTGGTGCTTAGTGGATTTGATTTTCGAATTGCAAGATGTGCCTTGAGGCTTTAGTCATGACATAGTAGTTGAAGAAGTTAAGTATTTGGGAATCCAAATTCTAGGATGATTTTGAGAAGATTAGTGGGGTGACCTGATATTGGGAGGCTATATTTTCTTTGGAGATTGATCTTAGTTTTGCAAAATTCTATTTTGATGGTTAACCTGGAAAGTGATTGATGGGTCTCTAAAGTGGAGAAAAAGATTAAAGCTGAGAAATTAAACTTAGAAGTTATTTGAGGATACCGCAATTTGTTGTATGGAGCTAATGAGATTATGATCTTTGAGAGATTGTGTTAGGGTCCTTGTAGAGATGTGAGACCCCAGGTTTTGTCCATATTGATATATGGCTTTATTTTATCGTTGACCGTTTTAATCTACTTTAATAATTTTGTTAATGGTTTATCCTATTCATTGTATTTCAGATTACATCTTATTTATTATTGATAATGGTTATTTCTTGAGATCTTTAATTTTATGGTTTTAGTTATTTTATTTATAGGCGGATCTATCATTTGAATGATTATTATTATTATTTTAGTTTTACTATAGCTTCAATTGTTGTGTTCTTTTGTTTAATGAGCATTTTATTTTAATTGGGCTTTTCGAGACTGATACATTTACTTTAGCTCATTAAGGCTTTTGAGGTCTTATTATTTTACTCTATTATGTATTGTGTTATATTTAATTTTATGTATTTTGGATTGAGCCTTAACTTGTTTTTGGATGCTTTACTTTCTGTTGGATTTTGGTGTTTTCAAGTGGGTTTTGTTTTGAGGGAGTGATACCTGTATTTGTTTGAAGGCCAGTAAATGTTTTCCCTTTTCGGATTGCTTGTACGAATTTCGGGGACGAAATTCATTTTTAAGGGGGAGGATGTGAGGACCTATAATTTACTACCTTTGTAATTTAATATTTTAATATTAAACATGTAATGTTTATTAATATAAATACTATGTTATGAGTTGATTGATATTAATATTATTTTAGTGTGCTTGTGTTTAAAATATTTAGATATTTCATCTTCATTTAAAGATTATTTTCATATGTAGTTGTAAGTTAATTTATTTCTTCATATTATTAATTTATTGTGATACATTTAATTTAATGTTTGAATTAAATCTCTTTATTTTATTATGTGAGTAATTAATTTAATGTGTTTTGGTTTTATATTATTATTATTGTTATTTTATTTAAGGATTTTTGAAATGAGCTTTTAAAATTATATAGATGTGTGTGTGTGTAGTGTTTTGGATATGGCCCAACCTTTGTGTTTGTAAGCCAGCCCATGTAGTAAATCAATCCAGCCCCATGTCTATGCTTGTTACGTTGTCGTCCAGCGTTCTTCAATTACATGAATTGCCTTCCTTTTATTTTGGTGCACCAGCCAATTCTTATGTTCAATACTGCATCGTTTGAACATCAATTTTAATGAAATCCGTTGGTCTTCTCCTTCACGCGTAGCCGACGTAGCATTTCTTCTTCTTCTTCTTCTTCTTCCTTTCCTTTCTCTGTTCAGCGATGAAACCCGTGATCCTAAAGCTTTGATTTTGAAGCTTTCCTTCATATCGTTTCACTCACGCGTTGCACTATCAGAGCCCTAGCTTTTTGCAGATCATTTCCCCTCTCTTTTCTTCTCAGATTAGTGCTTCACGTGTTGATTTTCTGCTTCAAACTGTGAGCTTCAAACCAGTGTATCCCTTTTGTTTTCCATCCAAAAATTTGAGATTTTCTTCCATAGAATCTCGTAATTTATTTTGGCTCAGTTTGGTGGTGTTTCACGTGAGTTTTCTCACTCATTCCTACTCTCAGTCACTCGATTTCATGCCTATTTAAGGCGTTGACATCCTTTGCTAGTAACGTGTCCAAAGCTCGCTTTCTCATCTATAGATCCGAACGTATAACATCTTTTTTCATCATTTCTTCTTCTTCTCTTAAACTAAAATATTTCCTCTTCAAAACCCCTTTGTAATCCAAAAATTATAGTGGTGTTTGACTGGGTATTTTCTCGCTGTTAGATCACCGTTTTATATCGCCTACGATACTCTCGGTAAGCTTTTTCTCTAGTTTATTTGATTGATTTATTTATGTGTTAATCTTAATTTATTTTTGTGGTATGATTTTATTTATGATCTAGTGTACAGTTTAGTTAGATAATAATTGTATTTTTATTTATTTGCATTAAGATAATTAATTTATTTTGGTTGTAAATATTTGGGATTATTTTCTGTGTTGGTTATTTATAAATAAATATCGTTTTAATTACGTGATCTGTTTAATTAATTTGTTAATATTATTTGTTGTTTTTATTGATGTTACCATATTTTATTGGTGTTCTATTTATGTCTATTTTTAATTATTTTAGTTTTTTTCGATATTGATTTTTATTTACTTGTAATGATTTATATACGTTGGCACTTTGGGAGTGACTATAGCGGCGAGTATGTGGGTGGAAGCGCGAAATCGTTGTTCGGCATTTTCGGTAACTTCAGAAATTATTAGCGTGCGTATTGTAAGTACTTTCCAAACGAAGTTTTAAGATTTAAATATATTTTTGCATTAACATCTAAGTGTTGGTTGATATTGGTATTTGTTGGTTGATTGAGTTTATTGAATATTGGATATTTTGTACATGGTGATATGCATTGTGTAATTGAACGCTTGTTTATGTGTATATTGATATTTGGGATTTTAATGTGAGATTTGGTGTTTGGATTTTAATATGAGATGTGGTTATTGGATTTATGGATTTTAATGATTTTTGACTGAGTCATAACCGGGACGGTGATACATAACGCCTGTTATGATCAGTGGGTGTAAATGATATAATGGGGACGGCGATACGTAACGCCCATTATGGTCATTGTGTGTGTAAATCATAATAAGAATGGTGATACGTAACGCCCATTATGATTGATAGTGTGTGGATGACATAATGGGGACGGCGATACGTAACACCCGGTATGGTCATTGGGTGTGTATTTCATATCGGGAACGACGTTATGTAACGCCCGGTATGAAATGAGTGTATGAATCATAATGGGGACGGTGATACGTAACGCCCATTATGATTGGTGATGTGTGTATATCATATCGGAGACGACGATACATAACGCCCGGTATGATTGGATTTATGGATATTGTTTTCTGGGAAATGATGAATGATTTTATTGGAATTTTATCGGGGACCAAAATGGGATTTTGGCGTGTTATTTAATTTATTTTGAGGAAGATGATTTTAAGCTTCATGCATACAGTATCATGTTCATGTTTGAGGTTGTTGTTGTTGCATGAGTATATTTTATATCTTGTGGTTTGGTTGGGTTGTACTTACCTGCGATGCCATTTTGACGTCGTAGATTTTGGATGCCGATGTCGAGGAGGCTAAGCCTGAGGAGGCAGCTTCGTTGTTGGAACATTATTTATAATTTGTTATATTGGAAAGTATTTTTCCATTTTTATAAATATGTATTTATACAATTTGTATTTCGGATGACTGTATTAAATCTCCTGTTGGAGAATTTGTGTTAAAATAGTTTGTAAAATAATTCTAAAAATTCTAGTACTTAGTTATCGACTTAATTTATCCGCTGCTTTTATTTATGCATGTCATGTGTTCACACACTGAGCACTTGATGTTGGGGGTGCGTGACCCGTGTTGTCAGCATCCCAACGCCTCGATTCTCGTGTTTATTTTAAGGAAAATTTGGGGGCGTCACAGTCTATCCAATATCTAAATATTCATCAATAAAATTAGTCGTGACACCATATACAAGCATCCTTAGAGCAGTTGTTACTTTTTTAAGGGAAGAAAAATTGAGCCTTTCAACACTCTATTTTTTAGACAAAATAAGCTTCATGAGCTTCTATTGTAGTTTGGATACGAAAAAATAGTGAACAACTCATTTGAAACCTTATTTGAAAGTATTTTTTAGGATAGATTCGAGGATCAAAAAAACAGTAGTGAAAAATATTTTGGTAGGCTTGCAATTGATGACGCTTGATGAATCTACATGATTTTATAGAAGAATCACGTAAGCTTGATCTTTCTTATTCCAAAGCAAATTGTCTTGCTATCTCAACTTATTCGACAGAATCTAAATCAATAAGTATTATTTTGTGAAAAAACGAACATCTCATTGATAGAAAATGAAAAGAAAAATTTTCACATTAACACTCGAATTGAAGTGAATGAAATTGTTGAGTAAATGTTATGTTTTATAGTGAGAAATATAGCCATTGGAGAAATATAATCATTGGAAAAATTATATCCATTGGAAAAATATAATTGTTAAAATATAGACGTTTTAAAAAATAAGGCAGTAAAAAATACATCTATTAGAAAGATATGACCGTTGGAAAAATATGACCGTTGAAAAAATTAACCGTCAAAAAAATATAGCCATTAAAAAATTATATTGGTTAGAGAAATATAGCATTGGCAAAAAAAACTGTAGAAGAAATATCAGTTCTGAATATATGAACGTCGAAAATATATGACCCTTGAAAAGTATATCAATTAGAAGAATATGAACGTTGTAAAAAATTATTGTTAGAAAATTATATCTGTCAGGAATAATATGAATGTTAGAAAATCAATTATTATTTTTTATTAACAAATAAATGTTCAATACAATTAGAATTAAAATAAATGAAAATGTGAAAATTAATATTTTAATAGATTAATGATAAATTTGGAGAGTCTATTATTTGGTATGGTTAAAAACTAACTAGCTAAATTTATAAAAGTAAATTCTTTAGCCAAGTTTTGGCTAAATTTTGTTGAGTCTACTACTAATGTTCTGTCATCCATGTAACATCTAACATTATGTGATATGACATATGTGTAACATATAGCATTAATTGACATTACATACATCTAATAGATATTATTACATGACAAAATAAATTATATTGTAGATAAGTATTTCATGATAGAGTGTAATATACAACAAACATACATAAAGTGGCATGTCATAACGTGACATATGAGATAATATAAATATATAAACATTAGTTTCCTTACCTATCACACATAATGTGATAACACGTTAAAGTTAACTTATAACAATTATCGCGTTTACAGCAAAAAAAATATGAAACACGAGAAATTGTAAGGATTATAAATGTTAAAAAATTTATCACTAATAACTTATTAATATAAAAATACTAATTTAGAATAAAATCACCATATTACATAGACATGTGAAAAAATGACCATTTTATCCACAATTTAAGAATTTTATATTTAACTCTAAAAATCACAAAAATTTACATTCCTTATATACATTTTTTCCTAAATTCAAATATCAACTTAAAAAATTTAAAACAAATCACAATTTTGAGAAACTCTATAAGGCCGAAATACTCCAAAGGTCATATCTCTTGATTTTATGGCAATTTCATCTAACTTTAAAATTTATGCTCAGACCGAAATAATGCAACAAATATCCTCATATCTTAAGATTAAAAACATGATTAGAACATCCAACAAAATTTACTTCACAAAACATAAAAGCTTTTAAGAAAGAAGATTGAAACTTTTATCCAATACACAAATCCTTAAATCTCAAAGTTTTGTCTCTTTTCAAAACATATACGGAGTCTAAAAGTTTAAATATTTTTCTAACATGTTCATAACATACTCTTAAGAACTAAAATGATTAGAATCAATAAATAAAGTCATCATAAATCACAAAATTTCATTTGAAGTACTCAGCTCCAACATTAAGACAAAAATATAATTATATTTTCTCAATTTTAATTTGATCAAATACTTGATCTGAAACATACCTTGATAAGAACTTCCAAACCAATAACATCATATGGCTTAAAAATATGTCTTAAATAAAATCCATGAATTAAACTTAAAATCACATTGTTAAAAATTAACCAACACATAGATTTAGCTAAACTCATCAAACTTTTGACCTAACCAAGTATTCTCTCGCATAAAATTCATGTCTTCATAAATTAACACCTAAAATCTTCAAAATAAAAACATCTTAACATGTATATCAAAGGCTTAGGGTCATGAAATAAAAATATCAAAGTTATTGGAGTAATATTAAACCACAAAAAGTCCAAACTTTCGTAAAATACAAACTATTTACTCCTTCTAGTTTACAAGTTTCTAGCTTTAGGAATTTTTTTGATTAGAATCTTCTAACATACAATGAATTCTTTACAAATTTTGATACAAAATGTTAAATATACCCTATAAAAATTTCGGACCAAGATATATCCATTTGATTGATCAAAAACTTCAAAATACAATATACTATTCAATTTATCACCTAAAACAACCTTTCCATTGTTAAAATAACAACCAATAAAATGATCATGAAATTAAATAGAAAAGATATACAAAATAGACTCAATGAAGAACAACTCTAATGAAGGATGTTTTGTGAGAGAATACTTACAGAGGTTCAAAAATCATAAACAAGAAAGCTCAAAAAATTGCTCGAGAGAAAACTCTACATAGTGCTCTGTCCAAGAAAGTGAGTGAAAGGGATGAAATGGGTGTGGAAATGGCATGCACGCCTCTTACTATGAAGCCCTCAATTTACACTTGTTAACGTAAATTGAAGAGTCATAGTAAGTAATACTAGGCTACGTACCCCATACATATCGATCTTATAATGCATGCACCTACTCTTACTATCGTATGCAATGAGACTCGTAACGAAAAATGTTCTAAATAAAAACTTTTACAGAGTAATCTAGTGATCATATGGTAAAATATAACCATAATATCCACATCATCACATTCATAACATAACATTGTACCATTATACATAACCTAGTTAGTTTTCTCAGTCATATAACAATACATAATTTATCCAAATACCACTTTAGAGCCATCTCGGCTCATTCTTAACTTCCGAAAACTCTCTCCCATAACGAAACATATCCAGACTAACATAAAATTCTCGATGAAGGTATTGTCCATATGGTGTTGTGTAGACGCTGCATATGGACAACGAGCCATCTAAACCTAATGTCAGGCAACATCCAGTATGTCTCTACTCCTCTGAAAATGTGGATGCACCATGTCTCCATATTCCCATCGGACGATCATAAACATCAAAAGTGGGAGAGCCAAAATAGTCAAAAAGTGATAGATTAGAGGGCCCCTCAGGGCTCCTCTAAGCTTCCTGAGGTATAGAGGCCTTTCCCCTTTCTGTCATATTGCCTTGTGATAATATTTAATTTTCTAGAAAAAGACAAAGGCAATAAAGTGAGATTTCCTTGGAAATCTCAGTATCTTAATAAGTATACATGTAACATAACAAGGCATAGATAAATCACAATATTAAAGCACATGGCAAGACAAAAACATAGAACATATGAATTGCCTTATAGAGCTCATGTATATGAGTGACATATGAATGAAAAACTTATATTTTATATGGACCCACTCTTATCATACTTAAACTCTTATTTCTTATATTGTCTTTTATAACATTGTGGATCATACTTATTTCATAACCTCGACGGGCGTTACGTATCGACGTCCCCGTCGGGTTTTCTTAACATGATGCGTCAGCTTGGCCATACATAAACTCGTCAATTTTTCGGGCGTTACGTATCACCATCCCTGTCCTGACGAGTCTCGTGTCAATCTTCCCGGTGTTACGTATCGTCATCCCCGTCCTGACACAGAATTACTAATCATAGCAGGCGTTACATATTGTCATCTCCGCTAGTCATGTCAGTCTTTCAGATGTTACGCATCGCCGTCCCCGTTGTGACACGATTATTTGTCTTATTACATTTTCTTAGTGTTTTCATAACGTATTTTCTTATAACAGACATCATGACTTATGACGACGCACATATGTGATGAAAGACAATATGCGTATAAACTTAGACTTATGACATGCATGTTTCATGTTTTCATAATTTATATGACATATAAAAGCATATCACAAGAACATACATGCACATACGTCACATAAATTCGTAACGTCAAAACTTAATGAATGGTACATAAACAATTAAATAAAATATTATAATATTATTAAACTAAGACTGGTCGAATATCATAGGGAACTAAATCTTATTTATTTATTTATTTAGCTTATTCAACTCAAGCCAAAATTTACATATTCAGTCTATCAAGCTTTCCTTAATTTTTAATAATCAATTTAAGCATATTTATTTATTTTCTTGAATATTTCTTTAATAATTTCTAGCATAATAATTCTTGAAAATCTTCGACATAAGTTAGAGTTTCTAAGCTTACCATACTTACTAAAATCTCATTCAACTAATAATAAACCAGTCGCTAAGAATTTAGAATAAGAGAAATGCACCAATGAAGTACATGCCTACTATGATAAACTCTGTTTTGCCACTTAAATCTCAATTTCGCCCTCTATTGAGTCCTTATCTCTTAAAGCTTAAAACATAAAAGTTGTAGATATTTATCTTAGATTTTCATAACCTCTCGAATTATTCAATTTCGACATCACACTAACAAGTTATGTCCGATTTACTAAAATATGTCGAATCTGCCAATAATACCCTTATTAAGCCTGAAATTTCCTAGAGTTGGTTTATCATTTTTTTTCCAAATTAACCTCATATTTTCATATAATCCTCTTAATATAACATCATAGAATATATTTTTAAGGTCCTACAATTTTTTCTAGCATCCAAAATTCAATAGCTTTCAATTTAAAACATAAACAACATTTAAGCTCAAACAAGCATCAAATTAAATCTATAAATCAAGCCACTTATACTACACCAAGATTATGATAAGTAGTACACTTAAAAAAATTTTCAAAGCTAAATTGGATGTCTAGGGTTGATCTTGCATCACTTTTCCTCCAATACTCTCATTTAGCTCCCTTTTGAGGTTTTGATGTTGTAAGTGGAATTTTGTATATTTTTCTTGGCTTTCTCTCAAGATAATCGAATGGTCTCTCTAAATGAAGTGAGGAGAAGCTTGTGTACCTATTTATAGGGATGAGAAGGCGTTGAAGGCTTGAGAATAGGGGAGGGCATTTCAGCAATGCCTTAGCCGAGTGGGGTGAGTTGTCCCCCCTAGGTGCATGGCCTCATGATCACCCCTAAATCTCTAATGATTTTCTGAAATCTTCATCCCATGGCTGAGCTTAATCTTACTCTAAAATAATCTTGATCCATGGTTCAAAGAATTACAACACATGGATATAAAAATAAAACAAAAGTCTAGAAAATTAAAGGTGAGATTCAACCGGCCACTTGGCCTCTCCTTGCACCCCATGGCTTCTAGAGCAACTTCCCCCTTCTTGCCACATGTTCCAGCCCTCATTGGCACACTTGGGATATGTTGGAAGGATTCCCCAAGGCTTAGTTGGCTATTGGTTAAGAACAAAAGAGTAACTTGACTGATTTGGTTAATTCTAAACCAATCAGATTTGCTCCTACTTCTTTCATGGTTATAGGGTAATTATCCTTCTATAAACTCTTCCACCACAAGACACATACCTTCCTACACATGTCTAGAAGATAGAAATGAAAATAAGCAATCAAATTTAGGCTCCTAAAATAAGTCAGTGGTGCAATCCATTTTCAGGCTTCAGTTTACACTCAAATCAGGTCAGTCCACTTCCAGCCCAAATAACCCATTGCTCCACTTCTATTATTCAAAAAATCAAAACATGAAAGTTTTAAATCACCCTCTTAGTGATCCATAGGATTTTGAATAATCTAATTACAAGGTCATATGAGGGAGATATAACCATTTTACCGAAACATGTTGGATTAACCCAGGAACTCAATTTCGGGCTACCTAAGTGTTTTTTCCACCATATTTCACTTACTACTTTCAGTGTCTCTACTTTAGGCCTTAATTCTAAATGCCATAAATTTTCAAAAATTTCTTAAAATAATAAATCAATTTCTAAATGAATATATAACCTAAGGAAATCTTTAAAAAGAAAGGGTTATTACACTTACACATTTTGAAGAGTGAAAGGAGGGTTGAATGACAATTGAGTGATAGTGGATTTGGCCAAAATAAGGTGCAAACCACCCATGGTATTAGGCTACCTTCAACTGTCATCTAATGAAGTGGTGGTAAGATGGACTTGCACTCACATCATTTGAATTTTTAGGTCTGCATTGAGAAGTAGGTGGCCAGCCTTGGATGAGTGAAAAACTTTTCTAATACTTTTAAAGGATAAATAACATGTGTAATTGATTTAATCTAGTAATTAAATAAAATGCTAGAAATTAGATCCATTTAGGATTTGAAAATCAAGTTTGGGTTTGTAATAACTGCTTAAGGTTTTGATTTCCTCCAAATTTTTGGAAAATCAATTGGATTCTAAGTATTTAGGGTTTCACTAGTGTTGAAACTCTATTTGGTTCGATACAAAATGGATGATTGGATAGAATAACATTTTTCTTAGGTGGTATGATCTCACAATTTGATTTCTTTCACATTTCTATCTCATAGTTTCTCTTGGTAATAAGTGTCAAATACTATTTATCAAGTGTGCTAACATCTTTCCAATATATAATAAAACTTCTCTAACCTAAATATTTTGCATTGTGATTGTAAAAACACTACACTTGGGTTATTATTGAGGTTATTACTTACTTCAAAAGTGAAAAAAAATTATTAAGGTTATTATTTACTTCAAAAGTGGCAAAAAACTTCCACAGAAAGATCCTAAATAAACATACTAACATCATAATACAAATCATTTATAAAAAATAACTCAAAAGTAACTCAAAATAATCAAAATACGTTTCTTCTAAAAATCGAAATGGGCTTATTGCACCATAAAATCCTAAATACTTAAACGAAACTAATGGTGCAACTCGTATCCCATTCTAATATTTTAACTACCACAAATAAATAAAATTCTCATTATTGGCCTCATAGTAAGTGGCAATACTGATTATGATGATAGACCAAAACTTATACGATTGGTCGATTCAAAAAATTACGGAGTTTTTAAGGGATTCCTTTACCTACAAAAATTCTACCATTGAATTTTTAGTTGGCTGTTACACAATCTCTTAACATTGAATGACATCTAGGTCTGTATATTCTTGTAGACTTGCAAGAGCCCCATTGCTAATTTGAATGTTTCTTGATATATTAGATGTGCATGAACCATTGTGTAATATACTATACTAAATTGAAATTGAGTATGACATATCATATATTTAATAAAAAGGTTATTACACTTTACCTCCTCTAACTTTCACCCAATTCATAATATTTTCCTTAAACTAAAAATTTTAACAATGGACCCCACATATTTCTAATTTTTTACGATGTACCCCTTTCGTCTATCGGTGGCATTAAAGCAGACAAAAATTGATTACACATGCGTCTCACGTGAAGAAACTGTGAGAGAAAGATAGAAATGCCTCTAAGTTACTTCATTTTCATCTCTGTCGTCCTCATTCTAGCTGAAAGACTTGAAACCCTTCAATCGATCACTGTGTGTTCGCAGCTCAGCATCTAGGGCTTGTGTTGCATGAAGAAGTAAAGCTTAGCTGCTATTAGGGCCGCGTGGTTTGCTTCTAATCTTTTGTTGCGTGGTTTGCTTCTATTAAGTTAATAAATGGCTTCAATGAACCCTAACTTAATCTAATGAAATTGTGGACATAGTGAACTATATTTGTTTATGTAGCTCATTTTTATTAAGTATCTACTGATGTCCAAAACTTTACACGAAATTGTGGACTTGGTGAACCTTAGCATATTTTATGTATTTATTTTTAATCTTTCATTTCCATTCTGAGACCTTAAGCTCAAATAACAATTTGTGGAACCAATTGGAAATCATAGGAGTCAAACCACTCTTCGAACATTCCTTCTAGCTTAAGAGAATTATACTTTATATAGACTTCAAATAAATGAGAAGAGTGTCCTTTCATTTTTATGCTTTATATATACTTCAAATAAATGAGAAGAGGGTCCTTCCCTTTTTATGCTTTATATATACATCATTATGCTTCCTATATGATATAATGCATAGACTGTTTTGTAGTCTACTTGCTATGTTATATTGCCTAGATTAAAAGCTGTCATGACTTGGATTTATAACTCACGACTAACACATATATTTCAGTAGGTTGTAAAATACACATGTCCACTAGTTCATCTAGCACAAGCTGTGGTGGTAAAGTACCACAAGATATCCTATTTTGATATTACAATCTGTGAGCACTTTAAGAGTGTCAACTACGAAGGATAATTACAAAAGGAAGTACTAGAGATGTCCATATTGGACTCCTAGTTGTCAACATAGGGGTGGAAACAAGTGTTATACATTTTTTGATTGAGTAGATGATGATTTCTGTATTACGTGCGGAAAGGTTGTTCGCCATATACGAGATAGACTGAGGATATAGACTCATAAGTTGAAGATTGCAAAGTCAAAATTGAAGGCTAACTTAGTGATGGAGAGAGAGCATAAGGAGCATTTTGAAGAGTTATTGCATAAGGAGGTGGAGAAATCTAAAGTTTTGCACAATAAATATCTTAATTTCATATGGTGTGGTGTTACTGTAATTGTCCTAGTTGTTTCTATTATCTGCATGAAAATGTTCTCTGATGATGATGCAGGTCACAAGAGCTTGATGTTAACATAAGATTGATTAATGTACAATTGTGAATGTATATTGTTAGTGGCAACATGTATGCCTGTCTTTATTACAGCTTTTTGTATTAGGTTGGTGGCAATAATTTAGTAGTTGTATTGTACTCCGTCTGTGCCATTGCTGGCTGTGGTCGTATGTAATATGATTATGTACTTAAATTGATGTGATGAAATAAGTGTGTGCTCTTTGTGACTATTTGGCCAGTACATTTTTTCTTCATCTCAAAAATGAATATTATAGCAACATATTAGAATGTTGTTCTTATCCCAAAAAGGTGGTAACAATTGGCACCAACAAACCAAAAAATCACAAGTGATCCCTATAAATTACATAGTAACAGGAAATGCCATAAATGACACCCAATATCAAATTTTCAACAAACCAAAAAAATCACAAAATTGCCCAAATAAGAAGCAGAAATGGCAGCAAATATTTCTAAAAAAAAGTTTACTCTATTTTCATTACAAGAAGAATAAATGGCAACCAATAGATACACATCATGCAAACTGTTTCCAAATTCAAATATCACAAAACTGCCCAAATAAGAAGCATAAATAGTAGCAAATGTTTAGGGGAAAAAATTTAGTCTATTTCCATTACAAGAAGAAGAAATGGCAGCCAATAGATACACATCATGCAAACTGTTTCCAGGTTCAAACATCACAAAATTGTTCAAACCAGTGTTTGAACAATGACCAAAAAAGTACTCAACTAAAGTACTTAAAAATAACCTATTTGGACCACCATGATGCATGTCTTTTCTACATCACTAACAACAAAGAGTAGTAAGGTTCAGTGGGTTATAAACATAACATTACAATGAATAAACATGCAAGCTGTTCTCCTAGAGACATAAAACTAATTAATCATGCATGTAAACAAATCAAGGTCTCTTCTATTTCCCTTTTTCATTTTCTTTTAGCTTATTCACACGTGGAGATGCCATTATACCCTTCCCCTTCCCCACTGATGCATTGGTCTTGGCAAGAGCCTCTTTGGTCTTGGGCAATTGACCAACTCTGAATTGCAACTCTCCCCTTCCAAGATTTCCCCAAGAACACAAACTCCCTTGTGTTCAGTTGCTTGAGTCAACCTCTAAGTCTACAAACACAAGTGGTCTTTTTGCTAGTCTATGAGATGTATCCCTCAAGTCTTGCAAACCGCCTCCTTGGTGCTTGTTTATTGACCAACTTGGACACACGACCCACATCATTAACAAATAGATCGTATAAAAATTGATTATTTTCATTTGCTGGACTTGTGTAGCCTGCTGCCTGCGAATGAGACAATGGGGGGTTTTGCATTGGACTTGGATTTCTTTGTCCTACTCCCTGCAAAGGTGATAAGTGTGGATGGGCACTTGTGTTGGTTGTAATAGCTTTGTCAATGGAGGTTGTGAAATGACTTGGAAGCACATTATAATGCAAATGAATGTTAGGTAAATAAAAAGTTATGACTAATAATACATTAAACTGTCAAGTAAGATAAAATAGGCTAGCAACTAATCACTTCATCTTAAACTGGAGCAATTTGAAATTCTATTGCAGAAGTAAAAGAGGTGCATGGGCTCTTACGCGAACATTTTCTTCTATTGTGACCTGGTTGCCCACATCTCGAACAGGTCATATAAACACCTGCCTTACTCAATTTACTTGCTCCTCGTTGATCATTCTCGGTTCTTTTTTTTTTTATGTTTCTTTGGCCTCTCGAGTTAATTTTTAACCTCAGAAGCAATAGGCTTCTCGTATGTGAGCAGTCAACCATTGGTCCTCACTACGCATGTGGTAAATTAAATGCTCATATGCTGCCCTCTACATGTCCCACTATAGTATTGGTGCACCTAGTCTTTAGGGTCCTGGTCAGAGTACACAATGGATGTGTATGCATGAGGACATGAGATACCTATTATGTCCCATCTCAAACATGAGTAGCTCTTCTTGCCCAAATCAACCACATATTGCTTACCACCACTGTTAACTTCAAACTGACCAACTCCTGCATATGTTGGCGTACAATGTACAGACAAACCATGCATAAGCCCTAGCTTTGCAACTGCCTGAGATGTTATTGTATTATCTCATTTAGCAATTCCTTCTATTTTGACCTAAAACCGCCTCATTAGTTTCTTCTTTATAGTCTCCACCATTGTCACAATTGGCTTAATACGTGCTTGCAGAATATATGCATTGAAACATTCATTGCGGTTATTCATTACTAGGTCAAACTTACAAGTGGTGTTAAACCATGCACTAGATCACTGTGATGGGTCTATGACCTTCAGGTAGTCATATGCAGGTCCACTGAGGCCTTTTTGCTCCTCTATAGCTCTCTTAAACTCCATTTTAGTATATGTTGCGACTACCTGCTAGAATTTCTTCTTCAGAACCACACCTCTATGACCAGCATCTCAAAAATTGTCACATCAATGTCCCACACAAATACATCTGTCATTATAAAGCACCAACTCCTCTATTGCTAATTTCAAACCCTACATTGAAATCATGAGTTAAATTGAGTTGAAAATATAATGCATTAAAACCATGAGTTAAACATATAATGCTTACGGAAAGCATTACAAGTTACCATTTGTCTATCACTGATAAATATCCCTTTGCCTTCAAGTTGCTATCCCAAATCAGATATAAGTGTCTCAATGAACTATTTCTAATTGTCCTTCAACTCTGCCTCCACAATAGCCATGGAAATGGGATATATGTTGCCATTCATATCCTTACTAACAGCACATAGAAGTTGTTCATTGATTGGTCCTTTGAGGCAACAACCATCCAAAACAATCAATGCTCTACGACCAAACTTAAAACCCAATCTACAAGCTGCCAATCCTACATACATCATTTGAAATATAAGAGGCAACTTAGGAGCTATTCGTTCTACCCTAATCAATAAACAACTACCCTGATTACTTTCTTTAAGGGTCTCACAGTAGTCCCATACCATGACATACTGTTTCCTATGGCTACCAAATATTTTCTTTTGAGTTTTTACTCGAGCACGATACAACTTCATTGTACATATCTCTACTCCCCATTTTTTTTAATCATCAGCAATTGCATGAATAGGCATATTGATTTGGCTATTGAATATGTAACTCAACTTGTCTACAATCTAGGATGATGTCATAATTGAGTTTTTATAACTTCTACTACACTCGTGTTTAGGGTTCATAGACTTAATTTGGAAAGTATGTTGTCCTTTAACCAGAGATTCATAAACCCGGTAAGGACATTTAGAGGTCATGCAAACAACAATAACCCCATCTCCATCATTTTTAGCAAACTTTATGGACTTAATAATATTGAGGTTCAATCGCCGGAGTGTCTCTCTAAGTTGTGCAGCAAATCCAAACTTCACCCCAATAGAGATTTTGGGATTCTCGGTATCAACATGGTAAAATTTAGAAAAATTGAAATCACAATGTCCTTCCTCACCACTATCAGAAGGAGATTGCAGGATATCACTTAGTGTCAAATCAAATAAATTATCTGTATAGACCAAGCACTATTTAGCATTCTTCGAGAAATGAACACTAAGATAACAAACAAGATAAAATAGGCTGCCAAGTTTACAAAAATAATATCATCATCCTCCTCCTCTGGCCACTTTTAATATCGATCACTGCTTGGACTACAACTATCCTTACCTATTCTAGCTTTCTCTTGACTCACTCCATCCTCCCCATCCTTAGAATCCAAGGGATATTATATTTCATCCTCATTACCAGGGTATTCGATTGCAATAGGGAGAAATGGTGGTTTAGGCCTTGACCTAGACCTTGATTTTGAGCTTGACTGAGACCGCAATGTTGCTATTGTGCTTACATCAACATCATAGAGCTCATCATCACTACTTAGCACTTTCTTCCAAAAGTGATCATTAAGTCCTAAACAAAGTGCTTCCACTTCTTCCTCATCCTCCTCTTCATCACCCAAGTCCTCTTCAATGTCATGATCATCCAATTCAGACTGGTGCACTTTACTTCTAAAGTGTGACACAAAATAAAATTTCACTATTTGTTGGCCTTTATATGCAGCTACCATAGATAACACATCATGGTTAGGAGTAATCAAATTAAGACCATTGTGCATCCCCAAACCAGACTGTCTATAGTAGACTAGGTTGCTTGGAGTATAACCATACTTGGTCACAATCGTCTGTATTTCAAGCCATGACAACTCATTCTCGTCGTATGCTTGGTGGTACTGTAATAGCCCTAAAAATCTTCATCTTAATTTAATTAACTAATTAAGGATTAATACACAAGATTAGTGGTAATTGGTGAAAGAGCAAAATAGGCTTTGAAGAGATGGGCTTAGGAATGAGACCTTTGGAGAATGGATCAAGTGAATGGACCAAGAGAGCAATGGTGAGTCCAAAAGCCCATAGAATGAGCCCATAGCCCATCAAGCCCATAGTTGAGACACTTGTCAATGGGAGAAAAATCCTAGAAAAATTATCCAAACCCTTGTAGGAAAATATTATTTGGTGAAGGTTGACTAGTAGTTGGATGCATGCCATGTAGGATTGAGTGTAGAATCTAATGGAATGATTTTTCCTACCATGGTATCTTGGAGGTACAAAACACCATCCCTTGACTTGCCAAGTGAGGTCATGAGGTGTAGGGAAGTTACAAGTGGCATGAGGAGAAGCTTGGATGAAGGGAGCTTGGTGTTTCGGTGGAGGCCAATCCGTGGGGTTCCTTGGGGAGTCTCATGGGGTATGGCCATCTACAAGTGATAGGACAAAGAGGAAGAGTGTGTAAGTGGATGAAGTACATGTGTAAGAAAGTATGGTGATGTGAAGAGAGGTATGGTGTATGTGTAGGTGGTTGAAATGACAAAAACTAGGAAGAGAAGCAAAAGGGAGTTTCGGTGGAGCTAGCTTGGCCGGTCATGCCTTGCTCAAATTCCAAAAAGCATGGCTTTGGAATCACTTGGATGGACACATGAGAGGATAGGGGAATGATGATTGAGTGAAAAACAAGAAAATGGAGGCTAGAGGCACCAATAAGCCGCCGGCCATAGGAAAGAAAGGAGAAAGGAGAATCATCTAGGTATGGCCAAGATTTGATCTTGGAGTGGCCTAGAGTTGTCAATCAACCCATCTATCTTTAGCCATGCCTAAACATGATGAGAAGAGTACCAAGGACCCTAGGGAAGGGAGCTGGCCGTGTGACCCTTAGGCAAAACCTCTTGAGCTCAAATCACTTAGACACATGCAAACACCCTCACTTCCTCTCCACCTCTCGGCCAAACTCACCCTAGCTATTCCTACTTTTGTTTCTTCTCTTTTCACCACATATTTTGAAGAATCCTATAGTAGGAAAGCCAAAAGCAAGAGTGTGAAGGTGATCAATTCATTGGAGAAGGTTAGTGATTAAATCTATACAAGATTAGGAAGAACACACACACACATGTAACGCTTTGTAATGGTTGGAAAGAAATAGAGCTTTCTTTGAGTTTTATGTTCATGACTAGACTAATGGGAGATTGTATATGTGTAATTTCAGATTTAAGCTAAAGCCTAGTAGGAGTGTTGTAAGTATACTCCCACTTTTTCCTTAACAAGTCTTATATATAGTGAAGTGATCATGTTTGTTGGATTAATGGTTGCCATTGCCATGTTTGGGTTGGAATGATTTTTCTTGCTTGAAATATGAATATTCTTGGATAAGTTTATATGATGGAACAAGCTTAGAATATGAGTAGAAATGATGAATTAAGTGTGAGTTGCAAAAAGAAAGGAAAAAAGCATGATTATTTGATGAAATGATGAAAATGATGCATGAAGGATTTTAGTGTTAAATGTTAAATTGTGGCCTTGCTAAGGTAAGGATTTTATTTGAGGAACTAGTGATGGAATTGATTTATTCAAGGAGCATATTGTTGTAAGAAAATGAAAATGGTCATGAGAATAAATTATTTGATTGATATGGATGGAAATGATATATATATTTGCATATGGAAAGAATGATCACTTGTGTATGATGTAGAGAAATGTTTATGTGGAAATTGATAATGTTTAAGGTTGAGATTGGAAGATTAATATTATATTGTGTTGTGGTGATTTTGTTTAGTTGAACTCATAGAAGAAACTTTTAGGAAAGGAAGTTTGAATAGACTAAGGGGAGGAATTCCCTAAGTTAAAAAGGTGAATGGAGGAAATAGGAATAACTAAGTTTGATGTGAAATGGTTACTTGGGAAACATTAGAGTTTCGGTTACCCCTTGCTAAGGAGGGTACTTGATTCAATTTGATACTTTAAAGTTTATTGGAGGAAATTTGAAGTCAAATGATGAAGGAAAACCCTAGAAACTCTCTAGGAGAATTCGGCCATGATGGGTTGGAGAAGGGCCCAATACCCCACTTCAATCCTAGGCCCATTTTGGGTATAGAATATGATGACTAAGTAGGAAAATTATGAAATTACCCCAAAAGAAGGAGAAAGAAAATGAAATGTGAATGCACTCGAGCCTGTCTCGGGTTCTTGCATGAAAATAAGTAAGCATGCATGTCCCATGCATAAGTCATGAAAAGAAAGTTTTTTAAAGTCAAGCATGTTTTTAAGAAAAAAGAAAAGAAAAGAAAAGATGGAATTTTTGAAAGAAAAGAAAGAAGTAAAGTTTTATAAGAACCCCAAAGGCTGGGACGGGGAAGTGCCCCAGTGGAACTCCCTGTCCACTCAGGAGTGTCTAAAGTCGAGTGGTAGCCCCTGGGTCGACGAAGAACAGTCGGCGGACCGTGTATGGCACCAAAAGGTGGCCGGAGCGCGGTAGCACCTAACGCTGGTGGGTGCCCAAGACGGATAAGGTGTAAGGACCTGCCGTTTTAAAGTTATATGACGCTCACTCTAGGGTGATGCGGTAACCAGCAGGGAACACGCGGTGCTAGGGGAACCGTGTTGTGTCTCATACATGTTAAAGAAAAGTCATGACAAGAAGGGCTTTCGAGCCATAAGAAAGATCTGTATATGATAAGTGGCGCCTAAGAAAGAAAGAAAGAAAGATACGAAATGTTTTAAAGAAATGTTTTGAAAAGCAACGATGATATGAAAAGAAGTTTGAAAGAAGAAGTCTGCATGAAAGTTTTATGAAAAGAAGTCTGAAAGAAGTATGTCTGTTTAAAAGTTTTTCATGAGCATGTGCATAAGTCAGTCATTCATTGCATGTGCATTAGTTAAGAATGTTTTTGTTCATTTAACTGTATATCTGATATGTTCTGGTTTAAGTGTTAGTGTACTTGCTGAGATTTCTCCCGAAATCTCACCCCCCTTTTTATTATCTTACTATTGCTCCCTTGGGAACAATAGAAGTCATTGCAGGACAGGATGGATCCACGGATTACGACTCTCGAGAAGATGGGTCGGACCCTCATGGGCCCGACTAAGGCTGAGACTGCCGGGCCAGTGACCCTAGACCTGTTGGGTCAGTGGGCGGCAGAGTTGCTTCCTATGGCGACTTACTTTTTTGACGACCTACGCCCTACGGGGTGTTGTATGGTGCTGGGTGTTGACGGGCTCCTCCACTTGGGACGCCTGTTTACGTCATCCTCTGGGATGATGTGCGACGTAGGTCCGGGCTGAGTCTGGACAGCCTTTCGTTATGGCCCCGACTATAAGAAGATAAAAGAAGAACCCGCCTATTAGTATGGTTGGCGGAGGGAGGAGTGGATCAGCAGCACCTTTATTTTGTATACACCGATGTACTTTTGGAAGGAAAAATCTTCCCGCTGTTTTGGGAAGTACTTTTGTATAAAACTGTTTACATTGGTGACTTTATTCTGATATATGTATATGTGCTTGTGATGTTTAATTTGGGTTTTATTTTGTTAACCATGTGATGTGCGACAAGCGTAACGTTTTGTCGTTTATTTATGGCTTGACCTTTTTCCGCTGCGATATATATAAAAAAAAATTAAGGCTCTCCTAAGTAAAGATGAGGGGCGACTTCCTTGTGACGTTCGTCCCCGGCGTCGCATTTTGCGTACGAACCCAAGCGCAAGCTGGGGCGCCGACAATATAATTGCAAATGCAGGGCTTTGATGCGTCATCTTTTTGTAGCATATATCCCTACGCAAGATCCCAACAACTGATCCAAATTATGTAGTGAACACTTTAGAGAAGAATATATTAAAGATTTTTCTGGGTGCACATTCCATCTCTTCTCGTATATCTCCCGAAAGCCATATGGATAATACTGGATAACACGCACGCCACGAATATTTAATCTATGGACTAACAATGACAAGTTGATTCCAAGTGAAAAATAGTATCCATTGGAGCTAATTTCCTCGGTTTCAACACACAAACAACACACTCACACAGAAAGCAATCCACAAAAGACACAACAAGACAGAACACACAACACATCAAAAAACATCCCACAACAAACAACAGCAAGCAAAACATCAACATCAACAACACAACAACACAAAACTCAACCAAACTTTAGCGATCTTGTTTTCATTTCCAAACATCCAGCCGAACAGGAGCTTACTTCAGAGTCTAATTATTAAGGATATGGTGCTTGATCCTGGAAGCCCCGCATTTCTAACTGGGGCCAATGGGGTGAACTTTTATGAGTACAATTGAAAGAACCTAAAATTTGGAGGATTGTTAGATGAGTTTAATGTAATACTATAACAAAATTACACATTGATAAGACTATTCAATCCAAACCAAATGGCCCGGTCTACTAGAACACTCAAAATAACCGAATTCCAACACGAGTAAAACCTAGGCCCAAAACTACATCACCCTAACCGACCCCCAACTCAAGCCAGTTATGAGTATTACACCCGAATACAGGTATTAACCCTAGTATCCCTTTTGTTTTTTAGAAAAAATCCATAATTAAGCGACTAAGCACCCCCCGTGTGATTTCTCTTCTCGTCTCTCCTCTCGTCCCTCTCTCTCTTGCCAAAACTTTCGATATGTATTTTCTCTCTTAACTTTGATAAGTCCCTCTCTCTCTCTCGATCTATAAGCAATGCCTTTGAACAAAATCTTATGTGGGTATCTAAAGTATATGCCAGCTGTTTTGCTAATTCTGCTCCTTTTTTGTTAGAACAATTTTTTTTATGGAGTTTTGAGGGTTTACACTTTTGGTTCATCTGTTTCTCATGATTTGTGTTTAATAGCCATATAAATGAATGATCACAGAAATGCCATTTGTTTGACCCATATTTATAACTGGCATGCTTTTGCCTACAAAGAAAACCAAGTAATCATGATAAAATTATAAAATATGTTATCAGCAATACTTTGTGGTGTAGGAATGTGACAGATCCCCTCAATTTACGTTCATGAATTCAATGCAAATTGAAATGTCAAGGTAAGATAACGCTAGGCTACTATACCCTTATACTTATTCAAATTTAATACATGCACCTATGACTTACGAGTTACATACACTGCAAATCACAGGGGAATAGTTCTGACTAAAAATTTTCTAATGATGCACATGGTGAAATAAAACCATAATATACACATCATCCACTCTCATAATAGCATTGTATCCTTACATACATCACTCAATTAGTTTTTCTTAGCCAAGATACAAACTGATCAAAACTTCGACTTAAGGACCACTTAGGTACCTTCTGTCACTTCTGAGAAACTCTTTTTTCCATACCTAGATAGTTTAGGTCCCATGCCTAATACTGAAGCGTACGAATAAAACTGTGTCAAGACCTATTATCTAGCGAGAGAGAACAAGCCTCTCTAGAGAGAAGACTCTCGACAAGGTTCTCTTTTCGGGCTCTCTCGAGCAACTGGGACCCTAACCCATCTGATCGTCATCCAAACCCTAAAGAAACAAAGACATCATAACATTCATAAAAAAAAGGAAACAAATATACACCTAGAATCGAAGATTTCCAAGGAAATCTCAAGTAACGCTTACACACTATAATTTAATAATGCATAAATATCACTAAAGTAATTACAATACAAGCCAGACAGTCCATTACGTATAAATTTTTATGCATGTTTCATGTGACTCAAGCATGACACTTAGACTTATTTCTTATTTGATACTTACACTGATATCCTTCTTAGTCCAAAACAAACTTGTATCATGCATGGACTCTTCATTTCTTATCTTAAAATTCTTTGTTCTTATAAGTTTTTACTTATATCCACTATTATTAACCCATAATTAGGCCATGCCACTATTATTACCCATGGTCGGGCCATACCATATTCTCCGTCAGTCGTCCAGGCGTTATTTTATCATTGTCCCCGTCGTAACAAGCCTTATCATATCCGCCATACGGGCGTTACGCCTCGTCATCCCCATTATGAACAGATATCTTGATTCTTAAATCTTTTCTCTTATAAGAATTTTCTTATCTTATAGTTTTAAATGCTCGTTATGACCTATAACGACACTTACATGGCGACATGTAACAAAAACTTTTCTTAAAATTGACGTCATGACTTATGATGAAACCTATTTGTGACGAAATGCAATATATGTATAAACTTAGACTTATGACATGCATGTTTCATGTCTTCATAATTCATAGAACATATAAAAATATGTCACAAGAACATATATCATATATAGATGCACATACGTCACATAAATTTATAACGTCAAAACTTAACAAATAATACTTAAACAATTAAATAAAATATTATAATATTATAAAACTAAGGCTAGCCGAAGATCATAGGGGTTAAATCTTATTTATTTATTTATTTAGCTTATTCATCTCAAGCCAAATATTACATATTTAGCATACCAAAGTTTTCCTTAATCAACTTATGCAAATTAAATTGTTTTTCTTAGTATTTCTTCTATAGTTCTTAGCAAAATGATTCTTGAAAATTTTCCAAGTAAATTAGAGTTTCTGAACTTACCATAATTATTAAAATATCATCAAATAATTAAAATCAAGTCACTAGAAATTTAGAATAAAAGAAATTCACCAATGAAATCAATGCCTACTATGATAAACTTAGTTCTACCACTTCAATTCCAGTTTCGTCCTTTATTGATTCTTTATCTCTTAGAACTCAAAATATAAAAGTTGTCTATATTTTTCTTATATTTCTATATCCTCTTGGATTATTCAAATCAGACATCAAACAGACAAGTTATGTCCGATTTACCAAAAGGTATCAAATCTGCCAATAATAACCTTATTAAGAACGAAATTTGCTAAAGTTGGTTTATCATTTTCTTCCAAATCAAGACCTCACGTTTTCACTTAATCCTCTTCATATAACATCATAGAATAGATTTCTAAGGTCTCATAATTTTCCTAACATTTTTCCATAACAAAAACCACTCCAAAATTCAATATGTTTCAATTTAACACATAAACAAAGATTAAACTCAAATAAATATCAAACATAATTCAATCACCAAACCACTTATTCTATGCCAAGATTAAGTTAATATATGTACTTACAAATTTTTTGCAAGCTTGAATTGATGATAGAACCAAGTCCTTGCAATAATTCCTCAAGATTACTCAATTGGCTCACTTAGGAATTGTTTTGAGGTTAATGGGTTAAAATGCTATTTTCTTTGCTTTTTCTTTGTGTAATGAGAAAATTTGCTAAAACCACCACACATTGAAGGGGTGGTGAGAGTTTTCTATTTATAACCATTTACAGAATAAAAGAAATTATTACAAATCAAATAATATCGAAGATAGACTAGGAAATGGAAAGTAGGAATAAATGGATACAAAAGAATAGCCTATAATCAAGGGTCAAATATGATACATATGGTTTACTGTAAAGGAAGGCTACGTATCCTCAACATACCCCCGCAAGCTAAGCGTCGGATTAGAATGAACGTGAAGCTCGGATCGGAAAAATTCAAAGAGAGGTCGAGAAACACTTTTGGTGAAGATGTTAGCAACCTGGAGGTGGGAGGGCACATATTGGGTGCGAAGTTTGCCAGCAACAATGAGTTCCTGAAGGAAATGGTAATCTAATTCAACATGCTTGGCCCGCTTATGGGAAACGGGATTGGAGCTTAAAAAGATAGCACTTTTGTTGTCACACAAGAGTAGGGGCTGCTGTGGAATAGGGACCTTAAGGTCATGCAAAAGATGTGTAAGCCAAAGAAGTTCAGCAGCAGTCATAGCAAGGGCACGATACTCAGATTCACAGCTGGAGCGTGAGATAGTAGGTTGTTTCTTTGCACTCCAAGAAACTAGATTGTTACCAAGATAAATAGAGTAGCTAGATGTGGAACAACGAGTATCGGGACAGCCAGCCCAATCAACATCCGAATGAGCTACTAGCACACCAAGACCAGTGGATGGACGAAAGGTAAGGCCAAAGTGAAGTGTGCCCTTAACATAGCAAAGAATACGCTTGACAGCAAGAAAATGATCTGCAGTAGGGGCATGCAAAAATTGGTTGACAGAATTTACAGCATGGGCAATATCTGGACGTGTAATGGTCAAATACTGAAGGGTGCAACAAGAGATCGATGGAGAGTAGGATCAGAGAAAGGAGAACCATCAGCATCAGGTGTTGGGAAACAACCATCGGGGTGTGAATAGGTTTGCTATCGAGTAACTGAGCACGAGTAAGAATATCGCGAGCATATTTTAACTGACTGATAAAAAGACCATCAGGAGTGGGCGAAGCTTCAAGACCAAGGAAGTAACTGAGGGAGCCCAAATCATTGGTAGCAAACTCAGAGTGAAGCTTGTGAGTAAAGCTGTCAAGAAGAGATGGGTTGTTGCCAGTAACAATGATGTCATCAACATAAAAAAGCAAATAAATAAGACTAGACTCTCGATGAAAAACAAAAAGAGAGGTGTCGACACGGCTGCAAGAAAAACCAAGTGTGAGAAGAAAGGAGCTGAAACGCTGAAACCAGGCACGAGGAGCTTGCTTTAAACCATAGAGGGCTTTCTTTAACAGACAAACATGAGTGGGAAAGCAAGGATCAATATACCCAGGAGGTTGTTCCATATATACATGTTCAGTAAGAGAGCCATTGAGGAAAGCATTCTTGACATCAAGTTGCCAAAGAGGCCATTTATGTGTGACAGCAAGAGAAAGTACAGCACGAATAGTAGTAGCTTTGACAACTGGACTAAAAGTGTCAGTGTAGTCGAGACCAGGTACCTGGGTATAACCTTTGGCAACAAGGCGAGCTTTGAGACGCTCGACGGATCCATCCAGCAAATATTTAATGCGAAATACCCATTTAGAGCCCACGATGTTGGTGTTGGCAGGGTGAAGAACCAAAATCCAAGTACCATTTTGTTGTAAAGCTTGAACTTCTTCATCCATGGCAGCAAGCTAAGCAGGATTCTTAGTAGTAGATTTGAATCCTTTTGGCTCAGTGGATGCAAAAAGAGCAGAAATAAGTCCAGAGGAGCCTAAGACACCAAGATTCGCTGGATGACGAGTCTTGAAAATACCAGCTTTGGCTCATGTGATCATAGGATGAGAGCCCAAAGAAGAAGAGGAATCAGCAGCAGGCTCAATAGAAGGCAGACTGGAAGCCGAGGATGGCAAAGATGAACCTGCAAGAGAATTATCAACCTGCACAGACTCATCCACAAGGTCTGAACAAATATTACACAGATAGGAGCTGGATCGAGGAATGTGCGAAAAAGGAGAGGTAGGGGAAAGGGGGAATGGATCAATATGGTGACAGACGCGGTTCCAAAAAATTTGAAATATGGAGAGAAGAAAGAGGTTTAGGCCTGGGAGCTAGGAAACAGTAGGAAAGTGAGTTTTCATCAAATTGAGCGTGGCGGTTGATGTATCAGCCTAGTCGTTGTGGGATCAAGACAACTGAAACCCTTTTATGAAAGGGGACAAAACCTAAGAAAATGCAAGGAATACTGGAGGGAGAAAGTTTATTAGGCATATAATAACGCAAGCAAGGATAAACATGACAACCAAAGGGATGAAAATTCTCATAATGTGCGGAGAGTAGCCGTATAGAAGTTCAAAGGGTGACTTTACCTCCAAGAAGTGGAGTGGGCAATTGGTTGATGATATAAGCGTGCAGTGCTGAAAGCGTCAACCCAGAAACGAGGAGAAAGGGTGGGAGTGGAAGAGAAAGGGGGGCCAAGCTCGTCTCAGTCACATGACGATGTTTTCTTCTCTCAGCACGACCATTTTGAGCAAGTGTATATGGACAAGAGATTGGATGATGGGATGCCAGAAGTACGTAAGATGAGTTTTGAAAGCAAGTGCTATTAAATTCGGCACCTCCATCGCTTTGAAAAACCTTGATATCGAGCGGAATGTTGGTTTTCCACACATTTTTGGAAATTGAAGAAAAATATCCGAAGAAATCAGATATAAAATTTCAAAAGATAAAGCCAAGTGAATAGGGAAATAATTAATCACATAAAAATAACATAGTAAAGAAAACTCGAATTTCCGATTTGACGGGAGAAGGACCCCCCAAAGGTCGCGATGAATAAGATCTAACACATGCAATGAACAATGTTCAATTCGGGAATAAGGCAATCGATGATTTTTCACAAGTTGACATGTACTACATAGTGAAGGGAGAAAGGCAAATAAAGACGTAAGCAGAAAGATGTCCTTTTTTAATTTAAAAAATAAATAACAGAATGATTCACAAATGGCCTAGGCGAGCATGCCATAAATCATATGAAGCAGGTAGAGATTTATTTTTAAAGAGGACGGAAATAAAAGCAGAGTTGCCGCGCAATCCACTCACATGTAGCCCTAACATCTCTTTTACCGGTCCCGCCACCGACCCTTCCTGTTTGACGATTTCTGGACAGTAAAAAGATTATTAGTAAAAGCAACAGAGAGAGAAAAACTCAGACGTTAATTTACTCATTGAAAGACAGATTTTTAGTGGAGATGAGGGACAACCAATACAACTAATAAGTGAAATTTTTGGAACAGGAGAAAGAGTACCAGTGTGGGATAAATGGGTAGAAAGGCACCGTTTCTGTCGTCGCCCCAGCTTGCGCTTAGGTTTTTCGTACGCAAAATTGCGACGCCGGGGACGAACATCACAAGGAAGTCCCAACCCTAATTCTTACGTGTGAGAGCCTTGTTTTCAAGTTATAGTAAATAATCTTTTTTTTTTTTACTTGCAGAGGAAAAAAGGTCAAGCCATAAACAACTCGACGAAACGTTACGTTCGTCGCACATCACATGGTTAAACGAAATAAAACCCCAAATTAAACATCACATACATATACATATATAAAAGCCCCCTCAAAAAAACAAAGTCACCAATGCTAAACATTTGTTAATACAAAAGTACTTCCCAAAACAACGGGAAGTGATTTTTCCTCAAAATACATCGGGCGAATAACAAAATAAAGATACTGCCAATCAATTCCTCCTTCCGCCAACCATGCTAATAGGCGGTTTCTTCTTTTATCTTCTTAAAGACTGAGCCATAACGAAGGCTATCCAGACACAGTCCTGGGCCTACATCACACATCATCTCCGAGAGGATGACGTAAACAGGCGTCCCATGGGGTGGGATGGGGAGGAGCCCGTCAACTCCTAGCACCAAACAGCACCCCGTAGGGCGGGAGGTCGTCAAAAAAAAATAGGTCGCCCATAGGAAGCGACTCTGCCGCCCACTGTGACACCAACAGGTCTAAGTGTCACTGGCCCAGCAATATCAGTCTTAGTCTGGCCCATGAGGGTCCGACCCATCTTCTCGAGAGTCGTCATCCGAGGATCCATCATGTCCTGCAATACACTTCTATCGTTTCCCCAAGGGAGCGATAGTAGGGATAATAAAAAGGGGGGTGAGATTTTCGGGAGCAATCTCAGCAAGTATACTAGCACATAAACCAGAAACGTTTCCAATATACAAAACAGTGAACAAAACATTCGTAACTAATGCACATGCAATGAATGACTGACTCATGCACATGCTTCATGAAAACTTTTAAACCAACTTGCTTCTTTCAAGAAATCGTTTTCATATAAACTTTCATACGGATTTCTTCTTTCAGACTTCTTTTCCATATCATTGCTTTTCCAATCATTTTCTTCAAAACATTTCGTATCTTTTATTCTTTCTTAGGCGCCACTTATCTTAAACAGATCTTTTCTTATGGCTCGAAAGCCCCCTTGTTCATGACTTTTCCACTTAACATCTATGAGACCACACCACACGGTTCCCCTACAGCATTGCGTGTTTCCCTGCTGGTTACCGGCAATCACTTTTACATGTGAGTGCGTCTTATAACTTTAAAACGGCAGGTCCCCTTACACCTTATCCGTCCTTGTCAACCCACCAGCGTTAGGAGCTACCAAACCAGCGCTCCTGACACCATTTTTAGGAGCCATACACGTCCCGTTCTCGAACTGTTCATTGTCGAACCCAGGGGCTTCCACTCGACTTAAAAACACTCCTGAGTGAGACAGTGGAGTTTCCACTGGGGCACTTCCAACCACCTCCCCGTCCCAGCCTTTGGGGTTCTTATAAAACTTTACTTCTATTCTTTTTCTTTCAAAAATTCAATCTTTTCTTTTATTTTATTTTCTTTTTAAAAACATGCTTGACTTTAAAAACACTTCTTTCCATTGACTTTATGCATGGGACATGCAATGCATACTTATTTTCAATGCAAAACCGAGACAAACTCGAGTGCATTCACCATTTCATTTTCTTTTCTCCCTCATCTGGGATCAACTTCACAACTTCCTACTTAGTCATCAGGTTCAATACCCAAAATTGGGCCTAGGATTGTAAGTTGGGGTACTTGGCCCATCTCCCAACCCATCATGGGCCGAAACCCTACCTAGCGGAATTCCTTATGGTTTTCCTTTCATCATTTGGACTCCAATTTAATCCTCCACATAACTTTAAAAAGTGTTAAAAATTATCACATATAGACCGATCCTTAGAAAATGGGGTAACCGAAACCCTCTAATCCACCAAGTAGACATTTTCATCTCCAAAAACTAAATTATTTCCAAATTCCTTCCTTCACCTTTCTAATTTGGGAAATTCCTTTCCATTAAACTATTCAAAAATTTCCTTTTCTATAAGTTTTCTTCTATAAGCACAACTAAAATAATTCCACCATAAAGCAATATAATTAAATCTTCTAATCCCTCAACCTTAAATATCAATAAGAATTCCAAGATAAAACATAACAAGTTCATCATGCACACTGGGTTTACTTCTTTTCCATATACAAGTATACACCAATTCAATTCATCACTAATCATGTATTTTATTTCCCATGTCCTTTTTCACATTTCCTCCAAGATAATATTTATCCTTGAATAAATCAATTTCATTTATCTAATTATCCTCAAATAAACTTTACCTTAGCAACATCAAATTTAAATACTGTAACACTAAAGATCCATCATGCAATCAACTTCATCAATTTCACATAATAATCATGCTTTTTTCCTTCATTTTGCAACTAATACTTGATTCCATCTTCTTCTACTCACAATTCTATAAAGCATATTTCATCATAGAAGTTTACAACACAGAATATTTCATAATCAAAAGACAAAGTATAAATCAATTTCAATCCAAACATAGGCAATACAAATCATTTAATAATCCAACAATGCATGATCACCCACACCTATATACAAGGATTGTTAAGGAAAAGGTGAAAAGTAATACTTAACCACACTTCCTATAAGATATTTGATCAAATCTGAAAATATACCATATGGAGTCTCTCAATAGACAATCAATGAACACCACAACATCTTAAAGGAAACCCTACTTCTCCTTTCTAACCAAAACAAAGTGTTACATGTGTGTGTGTGTTTCTTCCTAAGCTTTGCATGAATTTAGTCACTAACCTTCTCCAATGTAATTGGATCACCGTCAACACTCTTGATTTTTGGCTTCACTACTAAAGGATTCTTCTTCAAATTATGTGGAGAAAGAAGAAGAAGCAAAAGTATAAGTGGCTTGAGTGTTGTTTGGCCGAGAGTGAAGAGAGAATGGAGATAGGAGAGTTTTGTTGCATGTGTTCCAAAAGAAATGATCTAAGGGAATTTGCATATGGGGTCACAAACACGGCCAAGCTCACATTCCTAGGGTCTTTGGTACACCTTTATACCATAACTTAAGTATGGCCAATGAATAGATTGAAGTGATTGACAATTCTAGGCCAATTCCAAAATCAAAACATGGCCAATGCCTTTTGTATTCCTCCTTTCTCCCCTCTCACTTGCTATGGTCCGGCCGACTTCCTATGGAGTGTCTAGCCAACCCATTTTCTTGCTTGTTCACATCCAATCATCATTCCCCCATCCACTCATTATGACCATTCCAAGAGATCTCAAAGGAAGCCATGCTTTTTGGAATATTGAGCAAAAGCATGATCCGGCCAAGCCAAGCTCCACCGGAAAACCCACTTTGGTCCATTTTCCTAGTTTTTTGTCATTTCCAACACCTAAACCCACACCATACCTCTCTTCACATCACCATTAACCTCCTCTTAACACATGTACCTTATTTCAACTTACACACTCTTCCCCCCTTTTGTCCTATCACTTGTTGGTTGCCATACCCCATGAGATCCTCCAAAGGTACCCCACGGGTTGCCTTCACCTGAAACCATCCTTGCTCCTTTCCTCCGATGCTTCCTCTTCATGCCATTTGTCACTTCCCACGTTTCCCTACACCCCATGATCTCAATTGGCAAGTCCAAGGGAAGGTGTCTTGTACCTCCAAGATTCCAGTGGTAGGAAATCATTCCATTAGATCCTACACTCAATCCTACATGTCATGTATCCACCTCCTAGATAACCTCCACCAACTAGGATTTTCCCTACAAGTATTTGGATAATTTTTCTAGGGTTTTTCTCCCAAGTGACATGTGTGCTTCTACTGTGGGCTTGATGGCCCATGGGCTCATTCTATGGGGCTTTTGGGCTCACCATTGCTCTCTGGGCCCATTCATATTGATCCTATTCCTCAAAAGTCTCATTCCTAAGCCCATCTACTATAAAGCCTAACTTTATTTCTTGTCACCAATTACCACTAATCTTGTGTATTAGCATTTAATTAACTAATAAAATTAAGATGAAGAATTTTATGGCTATTACAGTATCCCTTCTACGATCACTAGAGTCCTTAACCCGTGTTAATTTTTGGACTGATCCCAAATTAGATGGATGCGTGACATATGGGCCGAAGCCCCTGTGTCCAAAACCAGTCAGCAGCCTCGGGTCCAGAAAGGGAACAAGATGTGTTGTAGGCTTAGGCAAGATGAGTAGTAGGAAATCAGTCTGAGCATACTGATTGGTTGCAACAGCGGTCAGCATACTGACCCTCCCATGCGACAAATTTGACAGAGAGGTGGTCGACCCCCGACCCTGACCAGAGTGGGTTCGTCCTCGGTTGGAAAGAGTTGTTGCCGTGGGAATGTGAACGACCTCGCTGGTGTGCTACGGAAAATCCAGAGGAAGTGGCCATGGGAATTGTTTGCGGCTAACGATTAGTGGCTATGAATGCCCGCAGTGGTGGAGTCAGAAGACTCAAGGAATCGCAGGAACAACTCAAAAATTATCTGCTTTAAGAAACTAAATCCTACATAATAGGGGAGAAGGGTGAAAGCCATCTGAGCAGTAGAAAAACTGGAAAACTCGGTGCCAAGTCTACGAAGATACCAGTGGCACCTTTGTCAATGACCTCGACGGGTCATCCAGATGGCATGAAAGCTGGTCACAAAGTGTTTTGGAAAGGTACGGGCAAACTCAGCAATGGGCTTTGGTGCCACATTTCATCATCTGCAAGTCATCCTTGAGTCGCATTTCACGGGCTTTTTACATGATGGCTGAATGGTATTCTCCAATGCGAGCCAAACGTCACGGGCAGTGGAGAAGCAAAGTTTTAATTCCCGTTCCGTTCCGGAGACAGTAACCGGAATGGATAGACCCTGCATTTTCGCACCGGAAGTAAATTCCGGCCGTTCCGGTCGGAATTATATGTTTCCGTCCGGAATTCCGGATTTCCGCCGGAATATCATATTCCGGACCGGAACATCAATAATGGCAAATGTGTAAATATAGTTACTTCTTTTTTATTTTATTAATTTTTCTATTTCCTAATCTTCATTTCGACGTCTGAGATAATTTTCGCTATTGCATTCTCATTTCTCAAGTTCTCAACCCTAAGCCCTACACTTTTACGCCCTAACCTTGCCGACGGTCACATCGCCGACGCCCACTACCGAGCCAACGGCCACTCCGCGCCTTTGCCGACGCCCAACCTTTGCGGCTTTCCATCCCGATTCACTTCCGGCGCCTTCTCCACCATCACCCACAGCCGAGCCACACCCAACAGCCACAAAACTCTCTCCTATGTGGCGCCAACCTCTCCATCCGTAGCTGCTTCTGAGCCTCTGGACGCCGACGTCAAGACGTGAATCGCCGGAATTCAAGGATAAGATCGTTCCACGACTCCACTGGGTTAGTCGATGACCTCAATTCTGGCTTTCCCCCCTTGCCCGTTTAGGATCTGCTTTCCCCCTCAGCTTTTTTCCTTTGCCCGCCGAGTAAGATACATTCATGTTATTTTATTATATAAAATTAGTTTAGATAGTATTGATTCTTTTGGCAATAAATTTTATATTTTTTATAAAAAAAACTTGGTAATTTTGGAACCCACCTCACCGACTTGAATTCTTTGAGTAAATTTATTCATGTTATTTTATTTTATAAATTCCTTTAGATATTATTGATTCTCTGGGCTAATTTTTTTATTTTTTAAGTGTTCTATATATTTAATTTTTGAAAGTGTGTAAATGAATGTGTTCTGTATATTTATATTTTAAAGTTGAATATTTTTACTTGATGGTTACCGTAGACTAAGCTTGGTTTCTGGCGTTGGTGGCTTGACTTGATGGTTACTCGCATTTGTATTAGAACTATTAGTGCATAAATTATCCATTTGATAGTTCCGGGTCCATTGGGAGGTGGTTAGCGATTGGTGTTCTGACATGGAGGAGGGTGGTGGGTGCTTGAAATAGAATTATAGCGCGCACGTGGTGAGAGTGATATATAATTATGTATGGATGAGGTGGGGGGGTAGAGGACGTGGATCGAATGTTTCAGAACGTCGAGAGTGTCTAGGCGAGGTTGATCAATGCAACAGGCGAGAGGTGCTGAGGCGCAGAAAAACTCTATGTAGAGCGAGCGTCACTTGCTTCTACTAGATCAGCAGCGATCGAGCATAGAACCCTACTAGCGACACTAGATGCTGCGGACATCGCTCACTGATGGCAATTTCTAGTGTATGAGGAGGCGAGGTTTGTGGGAGGGTAGGTCTGGGGGGTGTGGGAGCCTCGACGATGCAGTGCCAGGGAGCAAAGATACTCTGAGTAGTGCGCTAATGTATCTCTTGCAACTAGACATATCTTACTAGTACACAATATTAGATGTGATAGCCTGGCTCACATAATTATGAAGATTAAATTGCGGTGTAGGGGGGTGTTATTATAATTATGTAAAATTGAGTGTGTGTAGGACCCCCCTCCATCACCACCCCCATCTGGGTGGGATTCCAGGTGAATGTATGGAAAGCATGTAAAAAGATCCTCTGCTTGATATAAGATGGCAAATGAAGGAGTTAGTCAATGAATGAAAAAAAACAAAGAGAAGAAAAGAAAAATAAACTCACAGATAGGAAGTCCTATCGATTTAACATATGATGATATTACTATTGATGTTACTGATGATGATGCGGTGGATACATTCATAGTTCAAAAGGAAAGGGGAAGGAGAAAGTAGGCGAAAAAGTCAACAAGGGGTATAAATAAATTTTTCGCCTCCCAAAAACAACTCTTGGGTCTCAGCCTTGTATAAAAAGTGCTTAAGTGTTCAACGGAGATGATTGATAAAGCAAAGATGGCTATAGCAAATTGGTGCTATGATGCTAATTTACCTTTTAATGCATCTCAATTCTAAGTTTTTATCAGCCTGCTATTGTGCCATAGCTGCCATCGGGCCAGGATTAAAAGGGTCCTTTTTTGTATGAATTGAGATGGAAATCTATTTGAAAAATTCTATGATTTGAGGTTCAAAAATATCTTTCGTTTATTAAAAAAACATCTTGGAGGAAAAGTGGTTGTTTCACTAATGGGCAGATGGTTGGACAAACCAGAGGCAAATAACCAATAATATAACTTATTTATTTATTGTCCAAAAGGTAACATTGTTTTTGACGTCTATTGACTATATTGGGCCTTAGAAAAGATTCTGTAACACTATTTAAACATCTTTGATTGAAGTTGTTCAAGAAGTTTGGGGTTACGAATGTAGTGCAGTTCATAACGGACAATGATGAAAGTTTATAAGGCCTACGGGAAAAAAATTTACAGGCAAAAAGCATTGGTTCTTTTTTTTTTGTCCCTCCTATGTGCCCGTGTTCATTGTATAGAATTTTGATGTTAGAGAATTTTTGTGGATCCCAAGCATTTTCCTATTATTGATGATGAAAACTATTAAAGAAGGCAAAAATAAAATAACAAAATTCATTTACAACCATGCTTGGGTTTTTGGCTTTGATGACGAAAAGACTTCACCAACGGTCGTGATTTATGTCGCCCTTGCAATCACAAGATTTGCTACAAATTTATAGAAGCTATCCACTGTTTACTTTTGTTTAAAAAAGAGCTTAGATAGATGTTTTACTTGTGATAAGGTTGGGTTGCATTCAAGTTATTCTAAAAGCAAGCGTAGGGAAGGAATTTAGCCAAAATTGTTTGTTATTGGAAGATGGAGAGTTTTGGATTCAGGTGTCAGTTTATTGTAAAGGTCGGTGAACCTTTGGTTCGAGTATTATGAATTGTTGATGGAGACGAGAAGGCTTGCAATGGGATTTTTGGTATGATGCAATGTCGAAAGATAGCCAAAGAGAATATAAAAGCAAGATTTTGATGAAGAACAAAGTTACTGCATTTTATGCCATTCATCAGGATCATTGATTGCTAGGTGGGATAAGGCAGCTTCATAGTCCATCAACATGCAGCAGGTTGTTTTCTTAATCCTGGAATTATACGTCAACGCCCTCTTGCTTTAAAAGTAAAAAATGATGTATTTTAAGAGGGTTTATGATTTGTGTTATAAAGTTGTAACTTGATACTGATAAGCAGACAAAATCATGGATGAAGTTGAATTGTTATAAATATGCAAACGGTTGATTTTCGGAGCGAACCTTTCAGCAATTCTGTCAGCGTACAAAAGTATTGTCCAAGTAACTTCCATACAACTTATTGTTAATTAGTAGTGAATTTATCTTTAAATTCTTTTTTATTTGTTGTTTAAGTAATAATTTATTATTTCTTTTTTGGCCTATTAGTTGTCCATGGTGGACTAACTTAATGGAATTGATGGTTCCAACTCTTCAAAAGGTTTGCAGTTCGCATACTAAGTCAATGTTGTAGTGCAAACTGTGTTGTGAAAGAAATTGGAGTTACATTTGAATTTATTCATTTGAAGAAGAGGAAGGTAGATGTAGAGCATAAACGATTGTATGATCTTAGTATTTAGTACGTTATAACTTGAAGTTCCGTGAAAGGTAATTTTTTTTTTTTTTCCAAAATAATAATTTATTTACTTTTGAAAAAATTATGTAACCACTTATACTTATCTATGACTTTTATTTTGGCAAAAATATAAGAAAGGGAAGAGATGCTTTTGATCCAATCAATCTTGAGAATATTGACTTGATAGGAAGGAGAATGGGTTGGAAGGAAGGAACCAGAACTTATTGAAGGAGGAAGCACTTAGATTGGGGATGTATTGAGGAGCCATTAGGCTCACTACAAAAATTTAGAAAGATACTTGTGGTGATAATGTTGGATCTTGATGATGATGATGATATTGAAGAAAATGTTTTGAATAAATGTTCCACTTATCTGATCACTTATCGTCTCGTTGAAAGACGAGGAGGAGTATATGTTGGATTTGAGAACTTATGATATTGTGTTTTTATATTTCAAAATAATGTGTTTAAGGCTTGTTATTGACTGTTGAAAAATATTTATTAATTTTATCAAAGCATGTATGCTTTTAATATTTCTACTTCGTGTACATATGTTTGTTATTTTTGAAATAAAGGTTGAATTATATATATATATTACTAATTTATTCATCTAATGTCTATCCCGAAACGGAACACCGGTAGACGAAAAACAAAACCGAATATATTCCGGTTCCAGTGCCTCAACCGGAACGGTTCACCGGAACGGAATTCAATACTTTGGGGTAGAAGAGACCAACATAAAAAACGGCAGCGATTGGCTTCCTCGGTGAGAGAGAGGGGAACAGCAGGAGCAGAGAAGCCGATTGATCGGCTGCTTTCCATGCCAGATATTTGGTTGCCTGAGTGTGTAGGTAGAAGTTTTGGTTCAAAATGATGGTGGTGGAACAAGAGTTCCATCAACGTAGCCCAGCAGGTCTTGACTCTCAAGAAGAGGAAGAAGTTGGCTTTTCCAGAGAAAATAATTGGAGGAAGAAAGATTGATGATGATTATGTGGATTAGAGTGTTGAAAGGAAGAAGATGAGAAGAGGATTCGGAAAGCCATCGAGAAGAAGGGATCGGCGTTGCTAAACCAAACGGGCTTCTGATACCATGAGAATATTTGCTAAAACCACCACACATTGAAGGGGTGGTGAGAGTTTTCTATTTATAACCATTTACAGAATAAAAGAAATTATTACATATCAATTAATATCAAATGGATTACAAAGGAAATGGAAAGTAGGAATATATGGATACAAAAGAATAGCCTATAATCAAGGGTCAAATATGATATATATGGTAAACCGTAAAGGAAGGCTACGTATCCTCAACATGTAGGGCGTGGGTTTCCTTTTTGGAAAAAAGGGAGAATACTATTTCCCCTTGTTTAGTCGACCACTTATACACAAAGGAGTGGAAAAACTCTCGAAAGATTCATAAGTCCCTTTGCCATGTGCCATGTGTCCTCACTTAGGTGTAAGGTGATCATTCCACCTTATTTTTAGGCTTGGCTTGTAAGCAAAGATCAAGGGCTTATCCTATGATTATGGTGCCACTTGACCCTACACTTGGCAAGTTTTCATGTAATTTACAAAGATATTTCAAGAGAAAACCCGAGCTAAGTCGGTCATCCAAGTCAAAGTCATTACTCTCTACACCTAAGTTGGTTCAGTCGACTTCCAACCAACTTTTGTCCTTGATCTGATTCGATTATTCAAAAACTTAAAACATAAAAGTTTTAGATCATCCTCTTAAGATTCGATATAATTTTTAATCACCTTATTCAGAATCAAATGAGAGAATATGATTAATTACCGAAATACATCAAAACTTACCCGAGAACATCCAATCCAAGCTAACCATTTGTTTCCTTTTGTTTTTTTGCTAACCAAGGCTTCTAGATGACTTATCTCTACCTTACACATACTCCTACACATGTCAAGACCTCAGAAAAAATTTGATAGCCAATCACAATTTTCGTCACATAGTCAAACATGAAACAACTCATCTAAGTTGGTTTACCAGTGGTCTCATAATCCTGTCTATCCACTTCACACCCGATTTAGTCATTGATCCAGTCTGAATTTTCAAAAACCCAAAACATGAAAGTTCTATATTTCCCTCTTAATATTATATAAGAATTAGAATCACTTCATTTGGACCTCATATGAATAAGTTATGATCATTATACTAAAACTCGTCAAACCAGCCCGAAACTCATTCCAGGCACACCAAGTGTTTGATCTTTGGTTTTATCACTTCTTCTTGGATTTCTTCCTCAAATTTCTAAAATTTACCTGTACCTAGTCCAAATTGAATTTCTCTAGTTGATACCTTGTTACAATTTTCAAAGTCAATCTAAAATTTGTCTTAGAATGCTTAATTTCACATTTTCATAGATCACAATTATCATCTAAGTCTCCAATTTTATTTCCATAAAAAAATATATTTCCAACAAATTCTTTTAAAATATCCTCAAATAAATGTTTTATCTAAACAAATTTGGGGTATTACATGTAACTTTATAACTTGCTTACACTACGTGATGAAAAAGAATGTGCCAAATAATTTAATCAGCCATACTTAACTTTTCAAAGTATGCTTTGGATTCCTTCCTTGTAAGTATGTCATACTGCTTTTTTATTTATATCAAAACATAAACTAAAACTCTTTACTTTCTAGTAATTTTCTGCACGTATGAGGACTATGAAAGTTGTTCAAAACTTTTTTGTTTTTTTGCAAGATCTGTTTCAGTCAAGTCACTTGAATTTGCTATTTGGTATGAGATTAAATCATTGATGGAAGACTATATATGCTTACTGAATTTTTAATTAAAAGATTGTAATTTTGTATTTAGTAATTATGTAATGTATATTCAAATAACAAATAATGTAATATGTAGAGGATTGTATTGTGTTGCACACATAGAATATTGGATTTTTTTTTTACATGAATTTGGTTAGAAAGATAATTAGTTGTTAGCTTTAATTAATTTTATATAAAAGTTAGTTTTTCTTTTTGATATATTTTTATTATTATGGAGAATGTTCACTGTATTAGTATTATGCATTCAACTTGACTTCCTATAACAAATAATAATAATAATAATAAAAAAAGGCTTTTATATATATATAAAAAATATGTTTGGAAATTTATTGTTTTGAAATTATGTGTTTCAACTTGATTCAACATTTTTTGTACTTCTGAAAACTTGTTTAGTAAATATAGGCTTTTACATAAAAAAGAATTGTGCTTTTAAACATGGGATTTTCTTGAAAAACCTTTAATAAAAATATAAGATTTTATAAATTACAAAAAGTTATACTTTTAAACTTTAATTAAATATGGACTTTAACAAAAATCCGGCTACAGCCCGATACGTATGTAGCATTTATTAGGTAGTACTTATATTGCTATTAATTTGAGAAATTAGCAAGATATCTTATAGTCCGAGAGTGAGTTGAGCTCATCTCAACTTATCTCCATTTTTTATCATTACATGATTTTAATTTTTCACACAAAATACATATTTTAATACATATTTTTCAAATTTCAATACACATTTTTTAAATCTTAATTTAACTTTTTCAAATTCTAAAACAATAATAAGTATTAAAAAATAAACTAAACTCATCTCAATTAATCTTAACTCCTAATCCAAATGAGGCCTAAGTGTGAAAGGAGAAAGAGGTGGGGGGGGGGGGAATCAAATGGGAAAAAATATCTCAAGTCTTTGTCATGTTCATAAAAGATTACTTGCAGCGATATTTTTCTGTCGCTAAGCCAAATTTCTTTCGCAGCAAATGTCATCTTCCCAAAACCCACTTATAAAAGGCTTTATTACGATGAAAATAACTACCATAAGTTACTTGAGTTATCGCAGCGGACTAAAATTGCTGCCATAAATAGCATGATTAAACAAAACTCATTTGTGGCGAATAAGTTCACTTTAACAAGTCTAACAAATTTTGTGGGGCAAATATTCACCGATATAGTCGATAAAATCGCCATAAAAATTTACATCGGAAAATTATAGTAAAATCTCAACGACAAATACTAAATCGCTGGAAATATTTTCTCATAGCGACGATTTTAATTCCAACCATGGAAATTTGCCGGAAAAGTCATATTTTTTATAATGTATCTGCCATCTGGATTTTCTGATTTCTAAAATCCAGATTCATCTGGGTATCGGAGCGGGTCATAACAATTTGGGGGAACCTAGTTTGGGTTTGAAACCCAGGTTCCAGGCCAGGTTTTTTACTGGCTCCAAAATCCGTATGAACAGTGCTACTCTTTGATGATGTGTTAAAGGTTTACGGTGTTTTGAAGATGTGAAAGAGTTTGATGGATGTTGTGGCTTGCCCTTTATCTTGAAAATAACAAGTCTTTGTTTGGCAACCATTCTCAATAACAATATTGGAAACAAAACAAACGAATACTTTTAAGAATTTTTAGCAACACTATTTTGAGGAAAAGCAAACTTCCACATCATACACATTAGAAATTTTAGCTACAATAATCTAGGGCCGCTTTCCAACCGTCGGTTTGGTAGCCTCAAGGATAGAACTCTATAGTAGAGAAAAACCTCTACCTGTACGGAGAGAAAACTCATCAATACGGAGGACCAAAAACCCCTAGATATTGGTCTTTTAAAGTTAAATCATTATATAGCAAAATCAGTTCTATAATAGAAATAGGATATAAAGCATAGGGTAATCAATATGTAATACGACCGGTTAACACGATACAAACACAACATGATAAAAGCGGGTTAGTGTTGAGTCTTAACGGGTTTCGGGTCAAATCGTGTCAACCCGTTAAAAGATGAATTCATAACGGGTCATAAGATCTCAAACCCGTTAAGACCCGTTAAAAAATAAAATTTACCTTTATACCCTTAATTTCAAAAAACCCTAAGATCATGTAACATACTAAAACGCACACCATCCCTCTTCGTAAAAGGCTAAAGTTCTTTCGACTTTCCCACTTCCCAGACCCTAGTTCTTTTCTTCTCTCTAGTGGTCTAGCCTCTAGCCTCTAATCTCGACTCTCTTTTTCTCACGACCGTCGCCCCTTCTCATCGTCGACGGTAGCCCACGCAGCAGCGCAGTTGTACCTCAACCCCTACTTCTTCTCACGCCGTGTAGACTGCAAAGATCAAATCATCATGAGTCATGGCATCAAGCCATCAACCACTATCTTCAAGCCATGAGTTCTTCTCACGAATCGTCTCTGTGAGTTCTTCTCAGTTCTCACGATTCACAGCATCAACCACTTTCTTCAAGTCATGTGTTAGGGTTTGGTTTTTTAGGGAAAATTTGTTAGGGTATTTTATTTAATTTATATGGTTCCATTACTTATTTGAGTTGTTCTTCTGGATTGCTATTTTAGTTTTTACTAATGCTTTTTTTCTAATAGAAAATACAAGATCCTGAGTTTTGTTTACTGATGCTCTTCTCACGCTGCACCTCTTCACAGAAACCCTAAAAATAAGTTCATTTGTTGATTTGGAAGTGAAAATGAGGGACTGATTTTGTAACTTTATTAGGGTTTAGGGTTTAGTTTTTACTATTTACTATTTATATTTTATTTTACCATAACACGTTTGACTGTTTGAGTTGTTCTTCATATTTTATTCGACTGGGTTGATCTTCCTATTGATATTTATATGTCGTATTTCTTTAGTGATGGTTTTGGATTTGTTGTGTTTAAGTATGACAAGAGCAAAACTTTCACCATTAGGTTACTATTAAAGTGGACAAAGATATTGATTCTTTTAATGAAAACAGAGTAGAATATTATAGATCTGCAAATAGTCTTCATGTATCTTCATGACTTGCAGGCAGTAGTTCTCTGTCACAATGATGTGTTCCCACTATATATATATATAAACGAATTCAAAAGAATGGGAATATATAAGAAAGTTTCTTTTTTGAGAATTATATTTGTCACTACTTCTTGCTGCACAAAGCATAGTGGATATTGATACCTGTACAAGCCCTCACACATTGGGAAATTCAAATCGATAAAAAGGCTCATAACTTTTTTTGATTTTTACTCCAAAGTAGAGTTGAATTCCTCTTAGTTTTTGGAACTCTGTGAGCAAATATGAAGGAGACTTTGATAGCATTTATGCCTAAGGATACAGAAAAGTCCAAAGCAGCATTAGACATAAACCATCCGTGATTGGATTTTGAAATGTGATATGTCTTGTTTGTGTTCAAATGAATGAAGACACAGAGCCTCAAGGTGCTTTATTGAAAATGTGATTGCTTATAGCCCATTGATTCTCTAAAAGACTGTCATGTATCTCATGCAACCTGGAACTGCTTCTGAGCCTTCCCCGCTTGAACGTCCGCAACACTCTTGAATGGCCCCCGATTTTTTGTGTCGTGAGCCTCATGTAGCAGTCTTTTTCATAACTCCCCTTGGGAAGGAATGAGTACCCTGCCTCTGAAGTAGAGTAACCCCGGTTGTTGTGTATATCGCCCTTCGGTTTGAGTCTTGGTCAATTGAGTGACTGACTGAAATGTATGGATCTCCTTCGTATGCCTTCTGAACGTCATCCCACATGATTACAGTGGGTACATGGAGGTGAATTAGGACTAGACTGTTGGGCTTGCGTGAGAGAGCGTCCGCTATTGAATTTTCATGGCCTGGGTAATAAATGATTTTGTAGTCGTAGCCTAGCAGTTTTGGCTACCCATTTTTCCTGCTCCAGTGTTGCCAAACATTGTTCCAAAAAATATTTTAAGCTGCATTGGTCGGTTTGGATGAAGAACTTCCTCCCTAATAAATATGGTTGCCATATGCGTATAGTCTCCACTATTGCAAGCATTTCTTTGGCTTAGATTGACCACGATTTTTTTTTTAACTCCTAATGCACGGCTTCATAAAGGCGATGGGTTTGCCTTGTTGAGTTAAGACCGCATCTATTCTTTCCCCTGCAGCGTCCATTTCTATGGTGAAGGACTCATTGAAATTGGGCATTGCCAAAATAGGTGTGGTGTCATTGCTTGCTTAAGAGTCACGAAGGCTGCTCCAGCTTCCTCATTCCATCCGAACTGCATTTCTTGAGGAGGGTGGTAAGAGGTTGATCGATGATGCCATAATTTTGAATAAATTTTCTATAATATCCTGTCAAGCCTAAAAAACCATGTAATTTAGAAATATTAGTTGGTTAAGGCCACACCACCATGGCTGCAATTTTGTGATTATCGACCTTTACTCCTTGAGGAGTAACAATGTGTCCCAAATATCCCAACTCCTGTTGACCGAATACACACTTGCTGGCCTTAGCAAAAAATTGATGCTGTCTCAAAATCTCCAAGGTTTGTTTAACATTGCACTACATGTCTATCCCAAGTAGAACTATATACGAGAATATCATCGAAAAAAATCCAAATAAACTTTACGAAGATAAGGTCGAAATATCAAGTTCATAATAGCTTGGAATGTAGAGGGTGCATTACATACGGCCAAACGTCATTACTAAATATTCGTAATGACCGTTGTGAGTATGAAAAGCAGTTTTGAGTATGGCGGAAGGATTTACTCTTACTTGGTGATATCCGGCCCTTAGATCGAGCTTGGTAAACGTAGGATGCGCCATGTAATTCGTCCAACATGTCATCAACTATTGGAATGGGAAATCGGTCCTTGATGGTGGCGGTATTGAGTGCACGGTAGTCTGTGCTAAATTGCCAACTCCTATCCTTTTTCTTCACCAATAATACTGGCGACAAAACGGACTGGTGCTCGGTCAAATGAGGCCGGAAATTCAGCCTCTCTTGAACTTCTTTTTCGATTTCTTTCCTTTTGGAAATGGGCATATCGATACGAGCGTACATTAATTAGCTCGGTTCCCTTCTTGAGCGTAATGCAATGCTCTACTTTCGCGCACAGGTGGCAGACTTGTGGGCTCCTAGAACACATCTGCATAGTCCTTCAACAACCTCTGCATATCTTACTGCTGATCATCAAGTGGTGGTGGCGGACCCTGTGATGTTGTTCCCAGGGTTGGTTGCAAGCATACTGCAAATAATGCATGGCCTTGGTGAAGCTCCTTCGATAATTCGTTGGGAGAAGCAACCTGGATCGCTTGTACGTCTACACCTTGCAACCGATAGTTTTGATTGTCCCAAATAAAATCCATGGTCAATTGTTTCCAGTTACAGAGCATGGAGCTAATTATTTCTAGCCATTGCACACCAAGTACAAGGTCAAGACCTGTTAAAGGCAGAGAAAAAAAGGCGAGGTAAAATTTGGTGCCCTACAACTCCACTCATACATTATCGTAACGCCCCTGACACTTTAATTTCTCTCCATTGGCCACCTGGACAGAAAATGCTTCCGTAGGAATGACTGGCAACCTGAGAAAGTTTAGCCAAGCGATCGCTGATGAAATTATGTGTCAATCCACTGTCAACCAAAACTACCACTTCGTGAGGGCCCATTCTTGCTGCTATGCGCATCGTTTTTGGACTAGTCCATCCCGTTAATGCATGCAACGTGATTTGGGGTTCAGACTCAGATTCCCATACTTCCCCTGTATCTCCACTTTGGTCGTCTTCCAACGTATGCTGGTCAGTAATATCTTCGCATACCACGTTACCCGCATGCCCCTCTAATAGTAATAACTGTGGGTCTTTTGACATCTATGACCCTGCTGTGAAGCGTTTCATTTGCAGTTGAAACAAAGACCGGACCTTGAAGCCCTTTTCTTTTGGCATTTCTTCCCATGTTAAGCTTCTGATTGGAACTTCAGGCGGGTAATAGGAGCTTACCACGCGTGTGTTTGGTGGAAGAGCTTGGGGAGGAGTTTCTTGTTGGGTGGAAGTTCCCCGTGAACCGCTGTTTACAGCCGTGTAAGCTGCTCGTCTCGCATTCTTGTTAACTTCATGGACCTCCTTGAGGGATTGTGGTTGAAACATTCGTATCCCATTAGAAAATCTCAGCCTTTAGACCATCGCCCATGAATGTCCCCACACCAACGTCTTTTGCCGTCCAACCACACACCTTGTTTGCCGAACTTCTCAAGCATTCACGTTGCTAATACTCTCACAACGTTCCCCAGTTGCCTGATCCTTGAGAGAGCTTCATCAAAGTTATTCGAATCTTGATGGTCCCGAAGATGAGTCCCTTAATTCCTCTCTTGGATTTTTTCCCAAGGAAATTTCCGGCAGTGTCCTGTCTTTCCTTTAACGATACAATAAAGCCACTGCCACCATTGGTTGGCCTTCCCTTCAAGGTGGTAAAGCCGCCATGGAAACCTTTGGTTTCTACTGTGCAGTGATATACAAAGAAAAAAAATTGATCCATCCCACCGATTGAACCACTCCGTAGGGATCGTCTCTAGAGAAGCGTGGATGGAAATTCTAGCTTGACTGATTTGGATGAGACAATCTGCCAACCTCCATCTTGGGTTTTCTTGGGTAGGTGATTGCCATGGTTTGAGGACTCCATATTATTGAGTAAACCACGTTCAAAAAGCAAACAAGTTAGACTTGAGGAGCTTCCTCCACCAAATGGTGGTGTTTGTCGTTCATGAACTACCTCCATTTGCTGCACCTCCATTTTGCGGTAGTCGCCTCCTTGAACTAACTGCGAACCGAGCCCGGATTTCAAAGTGCTCAATTATCAAGTTTCCTGTTGGTTCCCATAAGAAAAACCTGGGCTTTGAGGCCAATGAAAGGTCTTGTGAAATTGTAAATTAAATAACAACGAAAATTTTCCTGTTCCCCCCTTCGAGTGAAGATGTACCACAGTTAACCTAACTGGAATTAGAATTTGTTATTTTTCCTTCATTGATAATCTAAGGCTGCTTACAATAGCCGACTATAATGCATGAAAACTTGAACAAAAAAAAATAGAGTAAGCCGGAAACCCAGAGGGAACATCCTAAGGCCAACTATTCGTAACACGCTAAGAACGACCTTAACAAGCTCTCATGAAATACTACTTCCAGCCGTACTAGACTAACCTAGAGAAATAAATTGCAACAAAAAGATAACATCAAACAAGTGCTAAGACTCCAATTCATATGTCACTTCTATGCACTACGTAGTTTTGCGTCTCTCCTCGTCATCTTCCTCGCCAAATTATTTGGAATTTGGGTATGAATGAGCTCTAAGTTTGATGTCGTGGCTTATCAATGAACAACAATAAATTGATATGGTAAAGTGAGTTTTGTGGGGAAAACGTTTATTTAAGATGAGTATTTTAAATGTGTTTTTTTAAACAAATTTAAATGTATTTAGATGTATAAGATTCGTTTATATGTATTTATGAAATATTAAAAAAGATTGTGGATCTTACTGTAAAAAGACGTGTTTAAATTGAAAAATGTTATGAGTCCTACATATAAAGATGTTTTAAGTTTAGATGAGTTTTATAATTTTTGAGGGGGGGGGGAAAAAGTTGGATGTATTTGGATGTACATTAGGACTTAGCTTAAATTTTAATTGAAATGAGTTGAACTCAAGGTAAATTTAACAACCAAACATGACTAACTAGTCTTTGATTATAGAGTACTACTGGGAATATTAGGGGCAAGATCAAGAACAAA